>CM044437.1:152338179-152350948 GCA_024363595.1 Xenopus borealis
AGGTTTCTGTTGATGAGGAAAATGAAGAGGAAAACGAGTGCCACATGCCGGGTAAGTCCCAAGTTTCCAAGATTTCGGGGCGGCCAGTGGCCTGTTGGATGTATATGAGCTCATTATACAGACATTGGACATGATCTAATCTGTCTCTTGGGCAGCTGAGGAAGAGGAAGATGAACCAGAACTACCCAGTGGCCCTCGTCCTCGGCGCATGTCTGAGCTGAAACAGGAGAAAATTACCCCAATTCCAGAAGGGAGCGCCTTCTTCATCTTCAGCAACACCAACCCGTAAGTGCTGAGACTCAAGGTTACCCCGGGGGGGGGCAGTTCATAGCACATATCACTGAAACGTTTACTTATTTGCTTTGCAGGATCCGGGTGGGCTGCCACAAACTCATCAACCACCACATCTTCACCAACCTGATTTTAGTCTTCATCATGCTGAGCAGCGTGTCCCTGGCAGCCGAGGATCCAATCAGCAGTCACTCCTTTAGGAACATAGTAAGTGTCCTGGGATCAATGTCACCTCTGAGCAGGGGAAGTGTCACTTCCTATTTACTTCCAGGCAGAATATTAATTAGATTTATACACTGAGTCTGCTCTGCCCTTGAGAAAGTGTCGCTGGGGGCCCTCGGCCTAATATATTGGCTCTGACTGGGCCTCTCGGGGCTTCTTGTTCCATCGCTCATGATATGAGATTTGCCCTCTGTAGGGAAGGTCTCACCAGTTACCAGCAATTTAATAACATCTTCCTAAGCATTTCCTATAGTATTGTAACACAGTCCCTCAGAACACAGGCTGAGAGCAGCTTCATTTCATCAAACAAAAACACTCTATATATTCATTTGTGTTAAGGAAAAGAGTCACACTGCCAGTTCAGGGGAAAACTCATTCACTTTGACCCCAAAATAGCAATGATATTTCTAGATGGATGAATTGATAAGCTGACTGACTGACTGTCCTTACAGTAAAGAACCCCTTCCTATACTGATGGTGAAATCTCCTTTCCTCCCCACCAATGAATCACTCATTCCCCCTCTCTTGGTAGGGAATCCCATAACCTGACTGTCCTTACAGTAAAGAACCCCTTCCTATACTGATGGTGAGATCTCCTTTCCTCCCCACCAATGAATCACTCATTCCCCCTCTCTTGGTAGGGAATCCCATAACCTGACTGTCCTTACAGTAAAGAACCCCTTCCTATGCTGATGATTGTGTACTAATATAGAGTGTGTAAGGTTGGCCCTAGCATTTATATAATTTGATGTCTCCATTTCTGTCCATACAGTACTATGTACAAGCATTCTTTCACATAATAAACATGAATTACTATAAACAGTTGGCTGAAGATCTGAGCATCATGGTTGGCCTCTTGCCCATCATTAATTCATACAGTTCTATTGATCTCCAACGCAGCTGTATGGTCCTCACTCAGTGCCGGTGTTCCATAATTCCTGAGTAGGAAGTGAGAAGATCCAGATGACAGTGGGAAATACTTTAATTTAATGTTTCAGGCTGGTTCTTCTGGGTTGAATGATTTGATTGAATGCAGCAAGCAATCTCCAATGATTACTGCACAATGAACCAATGTTCTTCTGGGCTTTAGAGGTTTCATTTTGACCATTTGTGTTATTCTTATGCAGCCACATGAGAAATATATAATATTAATTCAGTGCTGAAAAATACTTTATCCATCTGGGTGGCACTTAAAGGAAAACTATACCCCCTGAACAATGTAGGTCTCTATAAACAGATATTACACCAAACAACTCATGTGTAAAACCCTGCTTCATGTAAATAAACCATTTTCATAATAATACACTTTTTTAGTAGCATGTGCTATTGGGTAATCATAAATAGAAAATTGCCATTTTAAAAAATAAGGACAGCCTCCTGGGATCCTAGGATCCAACGGTGCACACAAACATACCAAACAAACTATAAAGTTAGGTCACATGAGCCAATTAACAGACAGAGTTCTGTCTTTTGCTTCAACACTTCTTCCTGTTACAGTTAGAGTTGAAATATTTCTGGTCAGGTGATCTCTGAGGGACACACAGACCATATTACTTAAATATATATACCAGGTTGGTAAGATTCTTTAAAATGTCACTCAATTTGATATAAACTATCTGTTGCTCAAAAATTCATTTTCGGGGTATAGTTTTCCTTTAAGAGAGACTAAGACCAAAATTTAGAAGAAAGAGAGGGAACTTAAAGACATCTAGCAGATATCCAGTACATTTATCTGTGGGGTTATCTGGGGGATTCTAGCTTTTTTATAAGACACCTAAAATGGTAACCCCAGAAATTTGAAGACATTGGTGCTTGAGTCATTGGGGTTCAGAATCATCTGAAGAACTAAAGAGGTTCCATTCTCATCTGGATGAAGTTCTTATGTCTTGGCTGTGGGTCCATCAGGACAGGGTTCAGAATCATCTGAAGAACTAAAGAGGTTCCATTCTCTTCTGGATGAAGTTCTCATGTCTTGGCTGTGGGTCCATCAGGACAGGGTTCAGAATCATCTGAAGAACTAAAGAGGTTCCATTCTCATCTGGATGAAGTTCTCATGTCTTGGCTGTGGGTCCATCAGGACAGGCAGATGTTTCCTTTGGAGACAGTAATTCTAGATACTATTACACTTTTAATAGAGCGGGATCTGTGGGAACTGCAGGAGGACCTGATCAGGGACACCAGAATCATTGCTCAACACCCACACTGATGTTGCTTCCAGTGACCCCAAACTAGTGGCTCATTTTTAAATTCCTGGCTTGAAGTTTTGGAGGTCGAAAAAGACACAGGTTTACTCCAAACAGCACCTCCTGCATCCTAGATCTCCATATGGGGCTAGCAATGAACCAATCATGGCTCTTATTTCCCCCTGAGGCTCTTCCTTTAATGCCTGTGTGTTTCCTCTATGCCTTTTACATGTGAGGGTGGGTTGTTACATGAGTAACAAAGGTTGGGGACCCCTGTTCTAGAATCACAAAGGCCTTGGGAATGAGGGCGAAGAGTCTTTGATCGTAAATCATTGTGTTGTAGATGTAGGAAAGTTAGTTTTTCGTTCAGTTCTAGATCATGAGACCTTCAGGAAGAGAAACTGGTCTCTAGATGTCCAATCCCTGGGGGACATTTAGGAAGGGAAGAAGGTTGATCATAAACAGCAGGAGGCTTTAATTTCTAGATCTTCTCACCCATGTGCTGTCTGTTGTACCTTCCAGATTCTTGGTTACTTTGACTATGCTTTCACAGGCATCTTTACCGTTGAAATCTTCCTGAAGGTAATGATGTTGCTGCCTCTGAATTCCGAAATTCCTGTTTGTATTAATGTGCCGTTCTTTTGTACCCCTAGGTCCTAGGCTATGCAGATTATGTCTTCACTAGTATGTTTACTTTTGAAATCATGTTAAAGGTAACCCATGGCTTGGACGGAACTTTATTTCAATCAGCAGTCAGTTATATCATTACCCCTCCTCATTTACTGTATATCTCCCCCCATGGGGCGGTAGCTTATTGGAATTTACTCACATTAATTGCAGCAACACAAAGCGGAACCCTTTATCACTGCTGGAGAACAACACATCTATTCTTTTTAGTGTGATGTAGAGAGTGAGACAATTTGCAATTGCTTTTAATGTTTTATTATTTGTGGTTTTTTACTTATTTAGCTTTTTATTCAGCAGCTCTCCTGTTTGCAATTTCAGCCATCTGGTTGCTGGGGTCCAAATCCCCCTAGCAACCATGCTCTGATTTTAATAAGAGACTGGAATATGAATAGGAGAGGCCTGAATAGAAAGATGAGGAATACAAAGTAACAATAATAATACATTTGTAGCCTTACATTTTTTAGATGGGGTCAGTGACCTCATTGGAAAGCTGGAAAGAGTCAAAATCTAAAGACCATTTTGGCCATAAAGGGGGTTATTTATTAAATTACGAACGCCCGAAACTTTGAAAATTCAAGTTATTTTACTATAACATTTGAAGTTTTAGTAGAAAAACAAAATTAAAATGTTTATATTTTATTATTTAATTATACAGGTATGTGGCCTATTATCCAGAATGCTTGGCACCTGGGGTTTTCTGGCTAATGGATCTTTCTGTATTTTGGATCTTCATACCTCAAGTCTACTAGAAAATCATATAAACATGAAATAAAGCCAATAAGGATTAATTATATCTTAGTTGGGATCAAGTACAAGCTACTGTTTTATTATTACACAGAAAAAGGGAAATTGTTTTTAAATATTTGGATACAATGGAGATGGCCTTTCCATAATTTGGAGCTTTCTGGATAACAGGTTTCCGGATAAGGGATCCAGTACCTGTACCTCAAGGATGGAAAAAGTCCAAATCTGAAAATCTTTCTTCTCAGACCTACCGAGGTTGTAATAAATCAATGGGAAAGGTCCCTGTCCTATTTGTAATTATCTGTGGTCTGAGCTCAAATTAGCCTTAAAATACCACTATGTCAGAATATTTGGGGGAAAAAATAGAGAGATTTGTCCAATTAAATAATCTTGTATTCTACTTTGGTTGGACTTTTTAAATTTAAATACTCGATAAATAAGGCCCTAAAAGTTAACTTAAAGGTATACCACCCCTTTATTACTCACCTCCCAGAGATATCATGATACGTCCAGAGGTTCCATATTATATATGTAGATATAACTGCTGATTTAAATAGGTTCCAGTGTGTGTTTGCAGCATTGCAGTGCCCTGACACTTCCACACCTTTCACATACACCCAATGCCTTCTTTTGATTGGTTAGCACTTTGAGTGACACATTGAGTGACCATTTCTAGCTCTTAAAGGCGCATTCCCTGCCAATCTACTGCAGTAGCAATGTATCGACATAGGAATTGGTGGATTATTCAACTATACATTATTATTATAATTTCATTAGAAGAAAAACATGAAATAGGCGAAATATAAAATAAATTGCATTAAATGCTTTTATTTGGCTGCCAGGGTCCCATTAAAAATGCTAGTTGTGTTATTTGCAAGAGAGAACAGGTCAGATGGGCCCTCTCATACAGAGCCAATCAGAATGAGTTTCTCAATTACTAACAGGTCCCACATATGTGGTATTATTATAAACAGCAAGATATTCTATCACTTAGGACAAATCCTTTGTTACATGGAATTAGCCATTATTTCTCTGTATTTCTGTAGATTCAGACATCATCAAGGTTACAGGGTTGAAGCAGTAAAAGAGACGATCCATGCCAAGCCTGTAGATTTAATGGAATGGGGCCTTTAACGAGTCACCTAAACATTGGAAATTAATTTTTTGTGCACAAATATTCTGTCCACTTTCTCATTATCAGTTTGCACAAGTTTCTCTTTACACACTTTCATTTTCCATGTTTTTGATGTCTAATGTTAATATAATTTCTTCTCCCCCTTTATTTTGGGTCCCTAAGCCTTATTCCAATTGGTCAGGGGAAAAATGTGATTCCCTGTGACCCACTGTAGAATAATGGGATTTGTATGACGAATGCCTTGTTTTAAAAGCCTTCCTACTGGGTCTCAGGGGTTTGGCCCCTCTTCTACTGGGTTTTAAGTGCCTCTCCCCTCTCCTCCTACTGGGTCTCAGGTGTTTGGCCCCTCTCCTCCTATTAGGTTTTTGGCCCCTCTTCGTCTACTGGGTTTTAGGTTCTTGCCCCTTTCCTCTTACTGAGTTTTAGGTACTTTCCCCCTCTTCTTCTACTGAGTTTTAGGTACTTGTTTACTCTTCTCCTACTGGGTCTTAGATACTTGGCCCCTCTTTTCCGGACCCTAAAGTGGCAGGTCCATTACATCTTTAGTGTGCTTCACATAACCCATTTACTGTACCTGTAAGGCTGTTGGTTACACCCAGGTACCGAGTGAGATCTTCACTCATTATATCTCCCTAACAAGTGGGTGATTGTTTTATTCAAATACATTGGCCAGATGGACTCCCGTGTTGGGTCAGTAGAAGGCAAACTGCCTGCCAGTATCTGCATGTGTATCTCACAGTGCCAATGACTGTATATTGCTGTATCTGATCAATGAATATTTCAATTGCCTCAGATGATGACATTCGGGGCATTTCTCCACAAAGGCTCTTTCTGCCGAAATTACTTTAATTTACTGGACTTGCTGGTCGTGGGGGTCTCCCTGGTGTCCTTTGGTATCCAGTAAGTGCCTCTTTGCTGCAATATCTGTATATTTGTCTTTATGTCTGTGCCCCAAACTCTCTCTCACCCAACACTGCTCCGTGGCTACAGCCTCACCTTTGCTGTGATTGTAACCACATGTATTTGTTATAAAGGGAAATTATATGTCATTAATACACATTATATCACTATATCTTAGACACGTATGCACTTTCAGAGAATATAGTCAGAAACCAGGTAAAGGTAATAATAATGTTAACATTTGCACAGATCCAGCGCCATTTCCGTGGTGAAGATTCTGCGTGTTCTGCGAGTGCTCAGACCCCTGAGAGCCATCAATAGAGCCAAAGGCCTCAAGGTATTCGTTCTGTCCCACTGTCTGTCCCTTTATTCAGTCACTGTTGTATCAGGTGTTGAGTTGCAGTTGCCAGTGAATGGCAGTTGCACTGTAGCTCACAGGCGGGTGTAGGTCTCTTCTCTTACAACCCCCATGGGAAAAATAAGTTACTGGATGAAATTGGTCTGTTTTATGCCAGATGGTAAAAAATGTTTGGTTTGTATCCCATTGATTCCTGCTGTGATGTTAGGGAAAATACAGAATACTTCTGTAATGGAACCCATCTGATCCAGAATATACATATACAGAGAGAGAGATCATCCAACACCATCAAGCTCTGTGGTTCTATAGCTCATTAACTTCATTTGTATGAATCATTTTCCTGCTAAATTTGCTATAACAAGATCAAGTACAATGGACACTGTTAGTTATTTGTGCTTTTCTTTCTCCCTTTAGCATGTAGTTCAATGTGTGTTTGTTGCTATCCGCACAATCGGGAACATCATGATCGTCACCACATTGCTGCAGTTTATGTTTGCCTGTATTGGAGTACAGCTGTTTAAGGTGAGTGAGCGAGTGGTCGTCAAAAAACAAAACAGTTTTCTTACATACCTGATAGTCAAGCTCTGCTATTTCAATAACCTTTTTCTATCCATGACAAATGTGTCTTTGGTGAGGGGGCTCAGGGTCAAATTCAGCAACTACCCAGGGCTCAGTACATACAGTAGGATGGCCACAGTTGTAAATAAAATGAATAGGAGGTATAGAAGTACAAGGTGGGTAAAGTAGGACAAGATGGAGACAGCATGGCAAGATGAAGACAGTAGGGAATATGGAGACAGTAGGGTAAGATAAAGATAGTAGGGCAAGTTGGAGACAGCAGGACAAGATGGACACAGAAGAGCAAGATGGAGACAAGCTGAAGATACTAGGACAAGAATAGATGGAGACAGTAGGGAAAGATAATTTCAGTTGGGCAACATGGAGACAGTAGGACAAGATGGAGACAGTAGGACAAGATGGAGACAGTAGGACAAGATGGAGACAGTAGGGAAAGATCATTTCAGTAGGGCAACATGGAGACAGTGGGACAAGATTGAGACAGTAGGGCAAGATGAAGGCAGTAAGGAATATGGAGATAGTAGGGGAAGATGGAGACAGTAGGACAAGACAAAGGCAGTAGGGCAAGATGGAGACAGTAGGACAAGAAGGTGATGGCAGGGCAAGATGGTGACACTAGGGTAAGATAAAGACAGTATGACAATACAGAGACACTAGCACAAGATGAAGACAATAGGGAAAGATAGAGACAGTAGGACAAGATGGAGACAGTAGAACAAAGATTTAAACAGTAGGGCAAGATGGAGACAGTAGGATAAGATGAAGACAATAAGGCAAGATGGAGACAGTAGGATAAGATGAAGACAATAAGGCAAGATGGAGACAGTAGGATAAGATGAAGACAATAAGGCAAGATGGAGACAGTAGGATAAGATGAAGACAATAAGGCAAGATGGAGACAGTAGGATAAGATGAAGACAATAAGGCAAGATGGAGACAGTAGGATAAGATGAAGACAATAAGGCAAGATGGAGACAGTAGGATAAGATGAAGACAATAAGGCAAGATGGAGACAGTAGGATAAGATGAAGACAATAAGGCAAGATGGAAACAATAAGACAAGTTGGAGACATTAGGGCAAGATGGTGACAGTAGGGTAAAGTCGATTTTCCAACCACTTTTAAATTGTCCCACCATTGGATCAGGATAGTTATTATTGCCTGTTACTAAAATGAGTCCACGTGACAAAGGTCATCATGATGCCCAGAGCCAGTGTTTGGAAATTAGGTCTTTAAATTGTAATTATAAAGTACTTAGTACTATTGCAGACACATTCACTGTTGTTTGGTGTTGTTCCAGCTAGAGTTTTACCCTGCTTATATGTCCTGCTGCTGCTCAACACTGGTTCTTTCTTTTACATACAGGGGAAGTTTTATCGCTGTTCAGATGAAGCAAAACAGACCCCGGTGGAGTGCAAGTAAGAATGTTGTCAGACTAAATGTTGTACTGAGGGAAGAGGGTGCAAAGGGATTAGAATGTGACTATGGAGAAAGGACATAGGAAACTTGTACTTAAATCTTACTATTGCTTAGCTTTAGATGGTTCCTGCTGCATCTGATGAAGGATCAGTTCCTTCATCAGTTAACTGTCAGACATACAAACTTTTTCTTCCTTAGTCTTCAAATGGGTTGTTACAGTTTTATGATGATGTTCTGAAACACTCTTAGAGTTATGAACTGCATCTTCAATTAAATGGTGGCACTTCTAGTTCTTGAAATGTCATTAACTATCAACACATGTCATGAGCTGGTATTTCAGATAACTTTATTGACTTACACAATGATTATCCCAATAAATGGACTTGGCTCTTCCAAAACATGATGTGTTTGGTACAATATCTTTGTGGGGGCCTGAAATTGTTCTTCCAATTCCATGGAAATGTTCTTCAAACAACATAGCATTAGTTACAATCCAATTATTTTCTTTATAACTTATGCACAGATTCTTCAGTTGCCATGGAAATATAAACTGGTTATAATGGAGTAGGAACTGGATCTTACAATAAATACCATGCTTGGAACATTTGGGATCTTTAAACTGGTTCTGCAACCAGTGCCATGGAAATGTTTTAAAGGAATCTCTCCAATATTATGGTATTGGTACTGACGGATTCCTCCCAATATTATGCCAGTGTAACCAGCTGGATCCTTCAGTAAACTGGTTCTTCTCCTGTCCATGTGAAATAAATAACTTGAGTTCCAATATCCTGGCTGACCCTTCTTATGTCATTATTTATAATCAGTACCTTATTGGAATTTTGAACTTGTTCCTCTTGAATCTTGTTGTAATGATGAAATGGTTCTTCCAATATCCTGTTTGAGCTGTGAATTGTTTCCTCCATTATCCTTATCAGCCTATAAACGCTTTCCTCCATTATCCTTATCAGCCTATAAACGCTTTCCTCCATTATCCTTATGAGCCTATAAACGCTTTCCTCCAATATCCTTATGAGCCTATAAACGCTTTCCTCCAATATCCTGGTGGAGCAATGCACTTTTATTAATATCCTGGTGGAGGTATCTACTTTTTTTAAACATCCTGGTGGAGATATGAACTGTTTTTTTAATATCCTGGTGGAGCTTTGAATTAATTTTTTGAATTATTATTTTTTTTTATATCGTGGTGGAGCAATGAACTGTTTTTTTTTTTATATCTTGGGGGAGCCATGAACTGTTTTCCTAATATCCTGGTGGAGGTATGAAATGTTTTTTCAATATCCTGGTGGAGCCTTGAAATGTTTTTTTTTAATACTGTGGTGGAGCAATTAACTGTTTTTTAATATCTTGGTGGAGCCATGAACTGTTTTCTGGTGGAGGTATGGTCTGTTTCTTTTAAATATCCTAGTGGAGCTTTAAACTGTTTTTTTAAATATCATGGTGGAGCAATAAACTGTTTTTTTTTAATATCTTGTTGGAGCTATGGACTGTGTTTTTAATAACCTGGTGGAGCCATGAACTATTTTTTTTTTATCTTGGTGGAGCTATGAACTCTTTTTTTAAATATCTTGGTGGAGCTAAGAGCTCTTCCCTCTTCTGTCGCAGCGGAGCTATAAACTGTTTTTTTTTTAATATCCTGGTGGAGCTCTCTCTTTTTTAAAACGGGCAATATGCCTCTCCAGGCAGCAGTGCTGCAAATGTGCTTTTTGGATTAAGGTTCATTGATCCTGCTGGCCTGTGGGATGTTGACTCTGATGGAGAGAGTAAATCAGTTCTCTGTAGATGATGGGTTGGGAGAGGAGGGGCTGGTCCCATCCCAGGGTGGACCAAGAGGTAGGCAGAAAAGGGACTTGCCTAGGGTGTAACGTTGGGGGTGGGTGCACTAGGCACTTACTTCTGTTGCCTAATTGTAGTCATAACCCTTCTCCTCCCACTGCCAGCTCTTCTTGTAGCTCTCCCGGTCTTACCACCAATATGTTTTTATTCACATGGGGTAAGGTAACTGGTCAGGGGCCTTGGGGCCGGCTTGGTGTGGCCTTGTCCTGTCCTCTACCTGTCCTGTCATTTCCATGTCATTCAGGCATGTGCCGACCCTGTGATCAGGACAGGGTCGGTGGGACACCAGGAAAAAACCTGGTGGGCCCCTGCCAGCCCAGACCTGACCCCCCCGATTAGCCATTCAGTTGTTTCAGTTTGGAGGTTGGGAGGAGGCCCATGGTGACTACCAGGAGGGCCTATTGTTTTTCAGCCTTGGTGGGGCCCCAATGCTCCAGTCTGACCCTGACTGTGATCTGCACCTTCTGCCTGTCTTTATCTGTGTTGAGGTTCAGGCCGGGGGGTGAAGTACCTTGTGAATAGTAACTAAGTCTGATATGAGATATTCCCTGAATTATAGACCTTCATCCAATGATCTATCTCTTGTCCCTAGGGGAAAATACATTATTTACAAGGACGGAGACGTTAACAACCCGGCCATCCGAGAGCGCTCGTGGCACAACAGCGACTTCAACTTCGACAACGTTCTGTCCGCCATGATGGCTCTCTTTACGGTTTCCACCTTCGAAGGTTGGCCGGCGTAAGTAATCTGCAGGAACGGCCCTTCCATCTGTCTGTCCCATTTAGCTGATACGAGGGATGCACCAAAAACATCATTCGGAGAAGATTCTGCCTTTTTCAGCAGAATTCGGATTCAGACGAATCAACGTTTTTTTAACCCCTTATTTCCCTAATTTACATATGCGAATTAGGGTTCAGATTTGGCTTGGTATTCGGCTGAATCTTTCACAAAGGATTCGGGATTCGGTCACATCCTAAAATAGTGGATTTGGTGCATCCCTAGCTGATACGGATCCTTTAATTTCTGCTCACCAGAATCAACTCACCCGGAACTACATACCCACTTCTGGGTATTTATTGCACCCCATAAAGACCCTTTACAAAAGCAAGGCATTGTGGGATAGCACAAGCTATCATGCCACCATTATTTAAAAAACTGAAAATGGCTTTAGGAAGAGGAGTTAGGGTTTGGGGGCAACTTCTATCTGGGTGCAAGGGTGTAGAGTAGCTGAGAAACCATATAGTGGTTTAAATGAAATATGGAAATGAGAGGGTCTAAATAGAAAGATACGTAATGAAAAGTAGAAATAACTATAAATCAGTCAGTTACAGTATTTATGCTGCTGGGGTCAGTGACCCACGTCTGACAGCTGGAAAAAGGTACAAGCAGACAACAGATAACTATAAAGAATAAAAAGTGAAGACCTACTGAAAGAATTGCTAAGAGAAGGACATTCTATACAATACTGAGAGTTACATTTAATGCCACATTGTACCCAGTCATAGGAAGAAAGGCTCCAAGGAGACCATTTGAGTTTCTCTAAACTGGTGGCTCTAAAGAAAGGATTCCTGTTGTTATGCTCCACTGGCCATCCCACTGGCCAAACTAACACTGTGCCTTCATTCAGGCTCCTCTATAAAGCCATCGACTCCAACGGGGAGAATGTGGGTCCCATCTACAACAACAGAGTGGAGATCTCCATCTTCTTCATCATCTACATCATCATCATCGCCTTCTTCATGATGAACATCTTCGTGGGTTTTGTCATCGTCACATTTCAGGAACAGGGAGAAAAGGAGTATAAGAACTGCGAGCTGGATAAAAACCAGGTGAGTTGAAGTTGTGCAGAAGTAACTGGAAGAGAAATGACGGGACATGGAATGATGTACTGGGAGACATCTCACCTGTATGTCGAGTCTGCTCCATTCACTGGTGACGCTATTTACTAGCTCCCCCTAGTGGCCAAACAACTAACTAGTTCCATAGTACGTTCTTTGGCCACTAGGGGGAGGTATTGAATTGCATTTAACCTACTGTATCTGAGAAGAAGATATTCCAGGGATGCGCAACTAGTCTTATATAGGAATTTGTTTTAGTGAAATTTAAAATGTAGCTTTTTTCATGCTGAACTGTATCCATTCTTTATTGCAGCGTCAGTGTGTAGAATACGCTTTGAAAGCTCGACCTTTGCGGAGATACATCCCAAAAAACCCTTATCAGTATAAATTCTGGTATGTGGTCAACTCGACAGGCTTTGAATACATCATGTTCGTTCTTATTATGCTCAACACCCTGTGCTTGGCTATGCAGGTATGTGTGTAATATTTGTGTAATGCCTATAACATATATGTATTATAAGGGATAATGTACCCCCTACTGTAAATGATAAGGATATTA
>CM044437.1:152414969-152429074 GCA_024363595.1 Xenopus borealis
AACAATATGCATCTACAAACGCTCTTTTTAACATTGTAAAGAAAAATTGTTTTGGCAGGAAAACAGTTTGGCTATAATAAAATATAATGCTGTATTAAGGTCACTCAAAATAGCAGTCCCATGTCTGAACAAAAATTTTAGAAAAATAAATTGGTCAAAAATATTTTTAACATGTAGCGTATACAGAATGAAGTCAGTGTATATTGCGGTTTTTGCAAGCTTTTTTGTTTTAAAAAAAGTTGAATTAGAAGGCACAATTTTTCCATCATGTCCCTTGAGCCAGCAGCACACCCCAGTGTTATTTTAGGTTAAGCACCATAAAAGAGTGTTCCAACTACTAAGAGGAAAAGAACATTAGCTAGTATAAAGAATGTATACACAGTTCTGTACTCCGGAACTTCATGCTTGCCAGCACGTGCATGCTGTCGAGAATGCCAACACCAAACGGCCCTACAACGAACACCCCAATCTGTTGTACGATGTGTCAACGGAGAACTGCAAAGATTTGCACTTTCAATTAGGTAATCACTCAACATGGACTAGGCTGTGACAGTATTGAGGGAAAGTAGACATCTTAAGACTAAGGACCCCAAATGGGAAGATGAAAAGCTCATGTAGTTGTAAAGGCTGGCAGCACAAAGACAGGTTTGCCCATTCTCATAGCGGCTACATGCCCTGAATTAACATGTCGGCCAAGAAGGTTTTAGTTCTGTCCTGGATCAGCAGCAGTCAACTTCGAAAATAAGAGCAGAACCAAATAAAAGCACTTCCTCTCACCCTTTTGTCTTCTAATCCAACTTACAAACATGATCTGGCATGGAAATATGGGGAGTGCAATTTACCCTAACAGGACATTAAAGGATTTTAGAAAATCCTCTTCCCTAATTTTCCCTGAATAGACTGCATGTCTCTTTTGTGAGCACATATTAGTTTCTGCAGCATCCAGTGACAGGGCATGAGGAAATCATTTATCGTTCACATTGCCCAGAACAGAGTATCTGTACATGCATCATCTCTGCATGGGCCTTCTGCCGACTCCTTTTTCAAATCTTTGTAACCTTGTAGTCCATTAACCCTGAAGTATGCACTGTACTCTGAATCCCAAGTCCTGTAATATCATAAGTGAATCAACTAGGACCTGGGAATTAAATATTTTCCTTGCAAAAAAAAATACTACCAATGGCAGACCACCACAAGGTCTATTTGGAAGGTTGACAGGGGTGGGACTTGGGTTCAGGAGGCACCAGCCAGCCTTAAAACATCTGGTACAGTAACTTTCGCACATCCGTGATGTTCTTGCAGTTAATAATCACACATGTGAAATTGTATTCCAAAAAGCCAAAAAGGTCCAAATTGCTAGTTGGCTCTCAAATTAATTTCTTTACAGATGAGCATATGCAGTTTTCAGTTGCAAGATTTTTCCAACATCAAAAATTTGAAATGTGTCAAATGGCTCCCTAAATTCCAGAATTTCCTTAAAATATGACCACTTATTGTTATTTGATATATATGAGATTTTCATTCAATCGATGCAGGATATTGAAGTAAAAGCACTGATCTGCAGATGTTTATCTACTAGTGGTATCCATTACGATTATAGAAATTATTTTGGCTCCGTTTTAACATACCATTCCAAAGATGAAAACATTTCCGTTTCATATATATTGGTTCCTAAAGCAAGAGTTGATGGAAAAAACTGTGGACTTGATTTGTGGCTAGTTCTGCATATATGTCAATTCAATATACACATTGCCACAAAGTTTGAAAATTAGGTATTCCTATATAGGTTACCATTATTCTACAAAAAGAGGCCAGTTAGCATATGGCACAGACAGGGAGCTCATCAAGTGAAAACACTTTAAAATCTCTTATACGTGGGAGGATAGGGTGGGGGAGGACCACAACACTTTTAGGTTCAATGGCATCTTTTAATGTCTTACCTGCTCTAGATCAACCAAAAGAAATGTATAAGAGTCAGCAAGTTCTTTATCTAGCCGGCCATCAAATTTCAACTGCCTTCGTTTCTCAGTAAACTAAATGAAAGTTTAAGTAGTGGATAAGGGGAGAGAGAGAGAGAGAAAATAATTTTAATTATAACCGGACACTGCTTTGAACTAAATTTTAATGACTACATTGTTAAAGAGTTGTCATTTCAAACACTTTTATCCAAATCAATTCGCCGGCACCCACCCAACAAGGAAAACAAAACAGTTTGCCCATTTGTTTTGAGACGTAAAAGCTTACATTCTACAATCCTCCAAATGTATTGAGCTAAAATATATATTCACTATTTTTCCCCCATACACTTAATGAAATTTAAGGAATTAAACATGTTCTTGGCTTTCTCAAAAATACGAGTATGCAAAAATTGTTCATATGCATGGTACAATTTTGAGGTTGAGATGCAAACGACAGTTTCCTCAAACTCAATCTTTCTTAGTGATCCGTCGTTCACTAACCTCTTTTTCCAAGAATTCGTTATGAACCAGTCGAGCACATTTGTATGAGAAATTGGCTTTTGAGTTTGCATCCAGGTAAGATGAATGAAGAATTTTCAAAATTTCTTCAAACTCCCGAGAGCCAGAACTAATAACCTGAAGAGCTAAAAATAAGCAAAAACAAAGTTACTACCGCTGTATCGGAAGGGGAGATGTAAAAAAAACAAACGCGTTTCTCCAACCACTTTAATAAATTAAGGGAAGTCCAAATAAACAAACTTTATTCATAAAGGTTTTATTTACTTTTAAAATATGGACAAGTGACCGTAACAAAGCCACTCAAGATACTTGACCTTGACAACAGAACCAATACTAGCAAACGCTACATTAATCTGGCCACAGTACAAATCCATGGCCGCCATTTAATTCAAAGTTAAAGTGGCTCTGAAATGATCACACTAGGCCTGCTTCTGAAATAATATTCTGAAAATGCCTTTATATGCATGTACAATAGAAAATAGTCACTCAGAAGCATTGAAAATTAATTTATGCGCAACTAGTATAGAATACATGTAAATACAATTAAAAAGGTAAAAAAAAATTACTGAAATTAAATTTCAACACTCAAGGCTGGATAATAAAGAACAAAAAAATGACAATTCCCAATGTGCTTTACATTACCATTTATAATGAATATCGGATTACTTAAAATTGCCCTTCACTAACCACAGAAGATGAATGATCTTGTATTAATTTCACTTAATCACTAACAATAATTGAACTAATGACTCTGTTGGGGCACAACCATATGCACAGGAGGCACAAGAAGCCTGAAAAGCTACACAAATACTGTTCGTGCAGCACAACCACACTTTGGTCACAAGATTTAAAATAAAAAACACCTTATTAGGAAATAATGTCTCAAAGCATATGATGGATTAAAAAATCATACCCAGCTCACACCTTTCCAAACATGAAAAAATAAACCCTTGGTAAAGCTGTATAAAACGCATAAAGGATTCTAAGCTTTACGATTCCATGCAAATACCAAAGCACCATTATTTAAAATATGGTCGTCAGCTGAAAGCGGGCGTGACAAGGCTACTCATGGGCTGGTACAGTGACTCATCTGATAACCAACGCAAACTAAAATATGGTAATGCAAAGTGTTATGCACAGATCCAAAACCATACCTTAAAGAATCGTTCACACTTGGGACAGTATCACCCGCATACCTTAAAGAATGGTTTTCACTTGACCATGTCTACCCTCAAATCTACCAGTAATGGGGGTTCCAGTAACATCATATTTTGACAATGAACATTCCCAGAATGCACTTCATATCCAAACTAGTCTCATATAACACTGATCCGCAATGTAGGACCCTTTGAGAACTGTAAACCTAGCGGCTTGTGTGGTTACAATTTGTCACAAAACGGAAACAAAATTATCCACAATCATTACACAGATCTACAAAGCTTCCAATGGTCACGCTACAATCTCAAATTATCACTGCTTCTGGGTGTGGCTTCAAAGCACCTCAAGAGTAGGGTTGCCACCTTTTCTATTTCAAAACTACCAACCAGGCCGGTAAAATACCGGCTAGGCGGCAACCCTACTCGAGGGCCAACCACTAACATTATACTATTAGCACTTTCAGAATGCAATTGATTTTCCATCTACTCTCACAAAAATAAATGATAAAAACAGAACCCAACATTCATGCCAAGCCGGGGCCCTGACAGTAACACACCAGTCACTATACAGAAATCAGTGTGGCCCTTGCAATGGTAACTCAAACCAACTAATCACTGGTTTAGAGAAATTAAAAAGGATAATTACTCCATTAATTAATTCACATGGAATGTTCTGGGGACTCCAGGAACAGCATACCATCCGCCTAAAAATTGTTCTGCTTTTGGGTTGGGGGAATGAGTGGCATATAATTCAGAATATGCTCCTTCCACAAGAGTTTATTTAAAAAGATATAAAATCCAAAGCAGAACCAAGGCAAAGACATCCACTACACTAGTTCCAAGGCAAAGACATCCACTACACTACTTTCAATACATGATTTCACCACCAGTTAGGGAATGTTGGGCAATTTGAAGACCAGACCTTACAAGAGGATTTTCCAAAGCTTTCAGAAGGGGATATCCTAAAGGAAAAATCCAGCCCATCAGTTCTCATGCATCATTACCCTATTCACTAGTAAATGCAATAGCTACACCCATGAAGACATCATAGAGAAAACAGTGGGACTGGGAGTCTAAGAAGAAAGCGCTTAAAGCACGTGACATGATGACCTTGACGAAAAGAAGTCAGAGCGCGTGGGTGTGGCTTCCTACAGCAGCACCTCATGGGTGGGAAACGAATGACACGTGCTGGGTCGATGAGAAGTCCCACAATGCATTTCCTCTCTATCACACAAATAAACTATGAGGCCTCTCTAGCCCCTCAGATTGTTGGTCGGTTTATGGCGAAGAAAATGCACCACCTCTCTTATCGCGGCTCTTCCTCGGGATCTGAAAGCGCCTCCTGGGAGCTTCCTCCGGGGGTTTGTGCCCCTTCCCCGCGCCGCCGCTCTCCGTGCTGTTACTGCGTTTCAGCGCCTCGGCTTCGCCATTTTGTGTGGATTTGCCCGGTGTCTCTTCGGCTTCACGCGGGCTCCCGGCGTCCGACTTCCCCTCAGCAACGTTCTTGTGTTCTTCCATGATCCTGCAAGGATTTATCTATAGAAATACGAGCGATCTATATCAGGGTAAAGTTTATTGGGCGATGGGAAAGGGATTTGGTCGCAGAGTCCTAGTCCATGTCGCTGGATTTTTTTTTCTTTTTCCTCTCAGACACGCACCGCCGCCATCTCACGTGCCTCCTTCTTGCTCGGCGCCATCTCACCTCTGCCTGCAGTGCTGCTTCGCTCCCGCCTCCTCATAACTACTGCGACTGATGTCACAGGGCGGAGTCACTCCTACTCACATAATAATAAAGGGGCGGGGTAATGATCTTATGGTTTCTCGACTGTAGCGTACAGAGGGCGGGTGTAGTAGAGTCACGCTGTTAGGCTGTGGGCGGAGCGGTGGACTTCATCTCCGCACTAAGTGGAAGGCCGCCATTTTAGGATTCCGAGCCGTGAGGTGGAAAAACTGTGAGCTCTCGTTTCTTCCCCCCAAGTCTGGCTTGATTGTAAACCGCGCTGTGAGGTGTTTGAGGCAGAGAGAAGAGTCCCTTTTAGGCGAAGCAGATGGCAAGGGCAGTTATCAGAGGGTAAATGTAGAGTGGTAGGGGACTGAGCAATGTTGGGGTATTGGAGAGTAAACATGGTGTTTTAAAGGAAGCTGTGGGTTCTGCTACTATAAGATGCCACAGATAATGTCTTTTTACTGGGGTTGTTTGGGCCTCTATACTTGCAGTACAAGGGCCTATTTTGAACCCTAATGTGGACATTGTCAGGTCATGCCCAGCAGGCCGGATTCCTGTCTTTGCTGCCCCAAGGCCTCTTCGTGCCATAGGTTCCTAGCTCCCGGCAATGTCGTGACATGGGGTCCTAGTGCCTTTCAATTTATCCAGCAACCTCCAGCAGAAGCGTGCATGCGTGTGCTAAAACTCTGGCGATTAGCACGTGTTAATATGCGGCATACCGCCCCTACCATATCGCTGGCCTGGGCCTTTGTGGACAACAAATCCGTATGTAGTTATACCACACTTCTCACCTTTCCTTGATGTTCCTGCTTTTCAGTGGTGCAACTCTCCCTAGACAGTCGGCACATGTAAGTATAATGTAAAGGCATGGTTGTGCCCAGTGCTGTATTTTATGTATAGGCACCTGACGGCCTTTACTTTGTGCTGCAGCTTTAGAAGGTTGTCCTTCAAGTGCCAAAATGGCTTTATGTTTAAAAATTATTCACCCCCAATCCTTGCCAGACACTAAATCTGTGGAAGAAGGGGAGAAATACACCCTATTTTCTTGATCAGAGCAGGTGGTGATGGAAGGGATTGGGTTGGGTGGCCCTATTTATTGCGTCACCCATGCAGGGGCTATCAGGCCTGGATTTGTCTCAAGGCCCTGGCATGCTGCCCAGCCACATCTGTGCTACTCACGAGGGGTAGAGCAGAGGTAAGTTTGTGTGTGCGCACATAAAGAGGAAGGGAGCAGGAGGCAGCTGGCCTTGGGGTAATGAACAGGTATAGTACAATGATTCCGTTTATGTGTGCTTCAAAAGTGCAAAACGGCTCTTTGCAGCCCCAGGTGCGTGCTGTACCCTCTGCCAGGGAAAATCATAGATCAAACAAAAGCAGCTGCACTCCAGTTTTATTGGTAAAAAGTGAGAACCTTTAAAGTGCCATTAGGCAACGTTTCCGGCTACTAGGGCCCTTTGCCAAGCAGGTATAGTACCGCAAGATAATAATGCTAATGTAATTATTATCTCCACACCCCATTTATTAAGAATATCTTGCATCCAGAATTTTTTATATTAGCTTTTATATGTTTGAAAATGTTGTTTTGTGAAAGCTATTTGCTTGTTTTGGTTTGCAGAAACCTGACTATAATGAAAGCCACACCTTACATGACTAATCAGTGGCTGTATTGTGGACGTCTGCACAGAAACCAGTGCCACCCAGTTTGTGCACATTTCAAAATGAATTCCTAGTTTGTCGGACAACAGGTGAGTTTTGTATCTGTTTGACTTTATAGGAGAGCGATGACAACTCTACAGGAGTACCAGGGAAGAATCTGGGTCGGTGCCCCTTAAATGAACCAGCCAGTAATGCATATTAAGATATAAATAATACTTTATGCAGAATTGAGATTTTAGTGCTTTTAATATCTGATTTAATTTTTATAACGTGCCTCAATTTATAATTTAGTTTCTGTACGCGTGGTGAATTTCAGAAATCTGACTTTAATGGAGTGCGGTGGCATCCCTACTAGCGAATGTTCCAGTAGAAAAAAAAAAATGAGCCAATCGTGCAGGTTATCATGAAACTGGATATTTATTGCAATAAAATATACTGTCAAAGATATGTTGTGCTGGTCATTGTTTTCTGTGGACCCTTGTGCCCTGTTGGGGCTGAGTTACTGACTTGTTCTGTCAATATCTTACTGTAGAATATCGGCGCTGGAGAGATATATAGATTACAAAGGAAAATATAAGAACATGTACTCTTATCAATGAGGATTGGCTGCCTTTTGTACACAAAATAAGCAAATTATTTGTGGATTGTTTTAAAGTCATTTTGAAAAACATTTGTATAACTGCTGGCAGTGCAATGACTTTTGGGCTCCTCGCCCATGGGGCTCACAGGAGATTCAACAGCATCTCCTCATAGGTGAGAGGTCAAGAAAATCCATGACTTTGTGTTCAAATGCGTTTGTGCATGCTTCGAGATGGGCCTGATTGACAGTAGTTACTCTACTATGGAAAAAACATCACATTTTATAGGTTAGCATTTTAAAAAAACATCTGGGTGTCTCCATTTTTTCAAGTGACTTGCTGTGATATTTAAATGCCTAAAAGGTAATCTTGTATTGCTAGAATCCTTGTACTGTACCATGAATTCCTAGTTGCCACAAAGCTCACTACATATGTTGCTTAATATGGTAATTTTCTATATACATTTTTTAGTTGCTAAAGGCAACTCTGTGATGAATGTTACAGCTATGATTGAAGAGGATCTAAAATGTTCCATCACTCCAGAGATTATCTCAAAATGGGCACTCTGAAAAAGTAAGACTAATTGTGTGCAGTTTTCTTTTCCACTTTTCATTTCTTAAACATCCAGCCAGTTGGTTCGATGCACCGCATACTGGACTTCAGAAGAGTTGTTTGTTCAAAATTGTAACAATCAATGATCATGGATGCACCAGTTCCATACATTTTAGATATGGGCAAATACTGAATTGTATAAAAGACAGAAGAAAGTGCTTACAGAGGATCAAAATGTAGAGGCACTCACCAAGTGAAAAATGTGGTCCAGGTGCACCAGCCGCAAACTCTCTGCATAGGGAGCGTGGAATCTTACGCAAAGCAATTAACAAATCACGTTTGAATTTGCATATACAGATTTTTGTAGTGGCAAATCTAGTACTTTAAAATCCTGTGACAAGGGAAACAACATGGCTAAAACTTTCACCACTGAGACTTTACTAGAAAAAAATGGCTATAAGTATAGCTATTGACAGGTTTGTAGGCATATTTTGCCAATAAGGCATTCCATTTGGTTGCCTATGTAGTGCCAATAGTCTACAAAAGGGCCACTTTTAGGCTTCAATTTGATTTAAAGGTGTTAAATAGGGCGGAATTTTATCTCTGCCAATTGCTTTGCATGCTTTTGAACAGTGGTCCCCCAACTGCTGGCCCACGGATAGTCCTGAACTGGACAGCCAAGCCTAACCCGCAATTAACGAGGCTCGCTGAATTGGACACCAGTGCCCATATCGGATGCTGAGCCACCCCCACCCCCCTGGTCCTTGAAAAAAATCTTTGCCTCAACACCGGTCCCAGAACCAAAAAAGGTTGGTGACCCCTGCTTTTGAAGATAACTTGCATAAACATGACTTATTTCGAGGAGAAAATTGCCTGTAAAAAGAAGCATGTCTACCTAATCCAATTGGTTTTGTTACATGGCTCATAAGCTGGCCAAACACAGGTATATTTCAGCTGCTGATTCAGCTCCTTTAGATTGAGTCAGCTGTTTATCTGTCTGTGTATGGGGTTTTCCCTGTGGCCTAGGCATCTGTCTAGATATCTTTTGGATAGGATTATACTGAATCACAGAACCTTAAAGCTGGTAACACACAATAAAATCTGCTTGCTTGTTGCGGTCTTTGCACAATTTAGCCATCTACATTCTGGGCCAAAGATTGAATCATAATGGGTGCCTATGCAGACCAGTCCGGAGAGCACCACATCAGAGCACCAATGCTGTACAAACCCGAGGAGTCGGGAAAGCACCACATCAGAGCACCAATGCTGTACAAACCCAAAGGGACTTTAAATGCAGTATGGTTCACTTTGTTTCTCCAGTCTTTCAGGTAAATTGTCAAAAAAGTAAAATTCACAGAAAAGAAACCTTCGCCTCTCAATTGCATGAAAATTCTGTCTGCACTTTGTACAAGTACAGAAAGAAAAATGTCTAAAATGTACACTCCAAACACCACTGTTGACATTTCCTAAGATGAATGTTGTGCCTATAGTGAATTATCAGCAAAATGCAGCACGTGCACTCTGGCAAGGAAACGTGCATTATGTGCTCAAAACCAACATGGAAAGGAAAAGCAATTATTATGTGCTCAAGAAATCGCAATGGAATTGAGTTACCAATTTGCACACTAGTGCCTTACTTATGTTATAGCAAACCTTGCACCTCCCTGAGGGTAGGAGGGTCTGGGCAGCATCCTGCACATCCTGTCAAACTTTTGTCAGTTAAGGGATAGTGTGCAAGTGCAATATTCTCCAGAAAAAAATCCAAAGTCAAGAATAAGTTGACAGCAGTTAATACCATACTTAGCGTATTAATTTAGGCAATATAGTTCACTGCCAAAGTTGTTTTTTTACATAGCTCCACAGATAGTTCTTGTGAAACACATGCTTCCATTTTGGAGATGATTTTTTTATACCCATTTGAAACTAGTTTTTGGCACCCATTTCCACAATAATATTTCTAAATCATTTTTTAAGGAATATACAAATAAACATGCTTACCTGGACTCCATACTTCAAGTCCTAGTCAATTTATAGTTGGGCAGTATTAGATAATGTTCTTCTGAACACAAAATGAAAAGCCCAGAGTTTGAATCTCTACAGTACATATGTGGTAACCCTAAATTTGTTTAAAAATAAGCAATGTTATCAAATCATGGAGCTGAAGTTGGAGAGGGCACTGGAAAGGCTAATGAATTGTGATGAATTATTTTCTTTTTTATGCATAGTCTTACAGGGATTTTTTTGCGAAATTGTGACAAAAATTTGCAGAGGAAAACCGCTCATTCACTTCAGTGCATCTGGAGTGATAAAAGACGCCCATTGACAATGCTTTTGGAGTAAAAAAAAAAAACACCCATTTTCTTAAATGCAATTGTAGTGCGAAAAAGTCATCCATAGACTCTAAGGGGCAAATTTACAAAATTTGTGTGAAGGATTCGAGGATTTGATCGAATACCAATCGTACAATTTTTTCGGATATTCGAATATGCAAATTTGGCCTCTTCGATCATCGAATGATCAAATGAAAAGATATTCGATCATTCGATGATCGAAGGAGTTAAAATTTTAAAATCCGTCGAATGCCTACTTCGCCAGATTGAACCTACCGAATACCAATAGAATCTTATGGGAACATCCCCATAGGCTTCTTTTGCTAAGACCTACTCGAATACCATTCGTACGATCGAACGCCTCGATCGTTCGAATCATACAAATTTCGAGGCTCGAAGGCAAAAGTACAATGCATTTTGCAAATTCACTAATGAAACAAGAATTCAGATCAAGGTTAATTGCAAACTTAACCTTAAAATGGAAGTATAGCCCTCAAATAGCTTTGCTTCTATTAGTAAAGCTGGCCATAGACATGCAGAATATTAGGCTATATCGGACGAACGTCTGTTCCAATCTTCTGACCTGCAACTAGCCATTTAGATTAATATAAAGTAGTAAAGAGAAAAAAATCACACTTTGCTCAGGCCATTAATTGACAGGCAGCAATTGTACGAAAGTTATGTCCAATAAATAGTAGCGACAGTCTTGCACTGATATTGTCAGCTAGGCAATACAAGCAGAGATATTAGTAGTCAATATAAATCTTTTAATATGACTGATGATCACCATGGCACTAAAAATGTTAGGACAGTTCACTCAAAAAATTGCACGATAGTGTCTTTGCGTCTGCATTCAACTGTCGTGACAACATCCGACAGTCCCATTACTTACCTAAGATTTGGTGCATCTGGACGCCTGTCATTCCTCGCATTGGAACGGAGGTAAGCTCACCATTATTGCCAGTGTCATTCTACCCTCATACATGCTGTGCCACGATATGTCCACCTTATGTCCAATTGTCAGCCCTAGGACCCAACGTTCAGATCACAACATTGAGCATACTGACGGGCGGATCGAGGACCACATCAACAAACCAATAGGGACTTCGATCCAACAGGATTTTTAACCCTGCCCGATCAACATCTGGTCAACTTTTTACCATGTATCACTAGGGGAAGCCCATCTGAGGGCCCCACACAATTCCCAATAAGCTGCTGACTTATTCGGATTGCAGTTTATATCTGCTTGTGTATGGGGACCTAGTGCTTCCTGTTGTGATAGCTAAGCTCTCAAATATGATTTTAAAAGGCAGGTTGAGTAGCAGCATGTTGTTTTTATCTTGAGATGGCCATACACAGGTATATTAATACCGTTGATTTGGCCCCTTCAGACTGATTTGGCAGCTTATCTGCCCCTAAATGTGCACTCCCCATCAGATATGTGGCTGAAAATTGGGCAGATGTCTCTCAGGTCTGTCTATGAATCATGTTGGGGGTGAGGACCACATCAGCTTATTAATGTAACATAGTACATAGTAACATAGTAAGTTAGGCTGAAAAATGACTCGCGTCCATCAAGTTCAACCTGCTAGTTGGTTCTCTTCCAGTGGGCTGCATTGGCCAAACTATTGAATTAGCACAATATGGCCCCATACATGGTGTATGGACATCTGATTTTCCTACAGTTATATTCAATTTAAAATTGATGTTTGGGCTTTTATTCTTTTCAGTTTTTAAACTGGACCTTAATGAATTGTTTGACCAGGTTTGCTGCTTTTTATCATTGGCACATTTGTCAATATATTATAATACATGCCAAATATTTTCCAGTTATACAAAATACAGTTGTTAAGTAACATGCAATTTTTGGCATCATAATATTCAGTGTAAAGTCCATTTGACAAACTGTTAACAACATTGCACATTGGACTTTTCTCATATTTGTATAAAAAAAGATGTGAAATAATTTTTTTTTTTTTTAAATCCTCTAATATATATTTTGGTGGGGGAAAAATGCACCTTTCTAAAACTTCCGTATATATATTTATATATATATATATACACACACACCCACACATTTTTCCATCCCAGTTCAGCCACATTGGTTTGCTTTCTTCATAATTAATTTACATCATGGAATATTCTTATCTGCGTATGTTTGTTTTCCACAGAGACAGAGACTCAGACCGTTAATGAACTTTGTTAGAATGTGATGCAAGATGCCGAAAGATATTTCAACACGTTGCATCATTTTTTATTTTCATTTTTATCAAAAAACAGTGATTCAGGAAACAACAGCACGTACATAGAACGATGAGGGTTCATTAAAAAAGTATTGTATCCACAAATCTAGTCCACTATTAAATTTAACTTGCAATTTTGTTACTTTCATTTAGCAAATAAGATGACAGTGCAAAGGTTTGTGACGCAAATGGACCATGCACAGTTAGGGGCAGATTTAGCCCTCAAATTCCCCCCGACAATTCGATGATTGGAATAAACATTCGAAAAAATCGTAGGAAATATTCACTAGTTTTCAGTGCTATTCGATAAAATCGTATGATCTAACTAAATTCAGGAAAAAAATCGTAAAATTTTCGTTTGAAAAAATCGTACAATTCGAACGATCGAATCATTCGATCTCAGGATTTCTATTCGAACAGGTAACAGCCTATGCGGGATTCCCATAGGCTTCTATTACAATTCGGTAGCTTTAATCTGGAGAAGTTGGCAGTTTATTTAAATTTTAGAGGGCAAGCTCTTCAACCTTCGAATGATCGAATAGTCGAATAGATTTTCATTTGATCTATTCGATATGATCAAATTTGTCAAATTCGATGGTCGCATTGAGCTAATTTGCATATTCGACCAATCAAAATTTTTCAATTCGAATTTCTAATCCTTCACACGAATTTGATAAATCTGCCCCTTAGAGTTGATGGCTTAATCTGGCCATGGACTTGTCCTTGGCTCGATATTTTATTGGTGGTTGTACTTGGTCCTTCATTTTTGTCTTCTAAACTTATAGTTGGCATCTTATAATATAGAATAATGGTTTGCAGCTTCAAAGATTGGTAGTAGTCACGGAGACAATACATATGGTACTGTAAACTGTGAAACTTTTCTGTGAATTGCAGTCTTTCCCCATGTTTATAAATAGCATTTTGCTCAAAGCAGGACCCACCTATTGAGATCACTCGCTGCATGCTGTTGACCTCTTTGTATGAATTACTACATGTTATATATTGAATTATTGCACGTTGTTCAATATTGAAGGAAAGGGGAAGTGGAGGTAGGTGAGGAAGGGCTAAGGGAGTATAGAGGCCCAAATATGTATTTAAAGATAAAAGCAAATAAAAGCAAAAAGGAGAGCGGAATTAGTCCTCTTCTTCAAAGCTTTCTCTGAAATTATTGTTTGTGAGTAGGGTGTGAATAAGCCTGGGACAGTCCTGAATTAACACATTTGTACACCTCCTACATATTTTGCAGTGCTGTACTGTAAATGGGAGTGTTCAACGAACATGCAGATCACATCCAATAATACATGCGATAAGTATAATAAAGGGGAGCCTGATATGAAGAATATATATCCTCTCAAATCTAGATGATTCCTAAAGAGGAAAAAAAAA
>CM044437.1:152527123-152532123 GCA_024363595.1 Xenopus borealis
TATAAGGTGCCATAGAAAGTCAGTATTTAGTGGGCTGGTGGGGACTGTTTGGGCCTCTGTTTACCTGAAATGTAAGGGCCTATTTTGATTCTCAGTCCAGTCCTGTTACCTCCTCACATGCTCACATTCAAGACTTTGCAAGAGCTGCTCCCTCCTCTGGAATTCTCTCCCACCGTCTGTTCCAAAAAATCTCTTAAAACCCACTTATTTAGAGAAGCCTCCCCTCACTGTTAACCACTCAATGCAATACCGCTTACAGTACTACATCTCTCACCCACTTTACTCTGATCTTGCCCATTCCCACACCTTGTGTATCACTCCCTTCCCTTTAGATTGTAAGCTCTTTCTGCACAGAGCATTCCTCACCTCCTGTACCAGTATTAATTGTAATGTATGTATCTCCTTATGTTTTATGTATGTAATTCATGTGATTTAGTTGTATAATCACATTCACTTTACAGCGCTACGAAATAAGTTGGCGCTATAGAAATATATGTTAATAATAATAATAATAATAATAAAACTCTAATTAATCAGTTGGATTGGCTCCAGTTCAGAAAGGATTAGTAAAATTGAAATGAAAGATTGGTGAAGTTGTCCCACTATTCCCTGCCTATTATTTACTAACGCTGGGACACTACAAAGAGTGAGAAAGGTTGTGGTATCAAACATTAGCTTGACATAACCAGGAGAATGTCTCTTTTACACTAAAAACCACAAACCATTGGACCCTTGAGATTCCCAGTGCTGGATTGCAACAGAAGCAACAGAAGCAACAGAAGCAACAGAAGCAACAGAAGCAACAGAAGAGAGAAGAGGGATGAACTGGAAGGATTGAGCAAAAACCAATTCCTAAACACCCTCCCAAATCAGCTCCAATAATTAAAATCTTAAAATAAAAAACTTGATGCTAAGATTCAATGTATACAGCAGGTCAGACGCCAACGCGCGTTTCGCTAAATGCTTTTTCAAGGCGAATTTGGACCCCACCAACCAGATTGCTGAAACTAGAGAGCTGCTGAATAAAAAGCTAAATAAGTAAAAAAAAACACAAATAATAAAAAATGAAAACCAATTGCAAATTGTCTCAGAATATCACTCTCTACATTATACTACACTACACAAGCGTTTTTCATTAGATTTTCTAGGTCAGATTTGATCTGATCCCCCATGCAACACCATGTAACGCTGCGCAATACCATGCAACGCTGCGCAATACCAACAACGCTGCGCAACACAATGCAACACCATGCAACGCTGCGCAACACAATGCAACACCATGCAACGCTGCGCAACACCATGCAACACTGCGCAACACCATGCAACTCTGCGCAACAACATGCAACGCAGCTCAACACCATGCAACGACGCACAATGACATGCAACACTGCGCAGCACCATGCAGCGCTGTGCAACACCGTGCAAACGCAGCGCAACACTGTTCAAACACTACGCAACGGCATGCAACGCTGCACAAAGCAACACCATGAAACACCATGCAACGCTGCGCAACACCGTGCAACGCTGCGCAACAGCACAAGCTTTTGTAGGATGCCCCTAGGCTATGGGCACATTCAACGCCGTGTGCAAAAACGGAAAACAAGGTAATTAATAGAAAAGTCGGATGGTGTTGCAGGGTTGCTCCGAAGCGACACAACTGTCAGATGAAGACGCAGCTTGCAGCATTTGCATCCGACACTGGCGTTGGATCAACCCTGCGACACCATCCGACTTCCTATAACTTTGTCTTGTTCCTGTCGCGTCGGACTTCTCGCATCTGTTTCTGCGCAGAGCGTCAGATCTGCCGAAACCGCAGGTGATACGCCCGCGTAGTTCTGCCCTTAAAGTTGATTTAAAGGTGAACAACCCCTTTATGTAGAAAGGCTGAAACTGCCAAGTCAACTCTGAGCAACCCCATTGCCCATATACTATATTCTGCATTTAGAAGAGAGTATCACCAACTTATAAAGGGGTCTATTTCCCCTTGAAATGCATGCAGCATTTAAAGGTGAACAACCCCTTTAATTCTCATGGTTTTATATCATGATTATTCCTAATTATCTTCTGGGAGGCCAGAAGGGAAAGGCCCAATTAATGATTCCTGGGCATAAAATATAAAAATCAAAAAGAATGAAAATAAAGAAGCACTGGAACATTATCATATGACATGGGATAGGTCCTTTATATGTGGCCCTAGGGGGGGTTCACCTTGACTCACTGCAGAAAGTCCTCCCACTGAACCAGTAACAGTAATAGTCCATATAACTCAATATGAATTAATATATGTGTGTCCTACTGTTTGTGACTGTGACCCTGAGTATATAATCCCTGCCATAAAGCAAGACCAGGCTGCTGTTCTGAGTCAGAAGTAGAGACAGTCACAGAAAGGATTAGTAACCACCACCTGTTTCAAGTTGGACTTTTAGGTGAATGTTTTCCAATTCTCCCCTAACTGACTCTGACTGACGTCTCGCGCCGGCCCTGGAGGCTACACATGCGCGTCAGAGCGTCACAGCGTCAATGCGCAAGTGTCACCGTGGAACTGGAAGGCGCCAAGTCACGTTCCAGGGTGGGGGAGCCCAAACAGGCTAAAACAAACCCCACAGGGGGATGGGGCATGTAAATTTTTATACATTATAATGCTTTTAATAAAGGCCAACAAGCCAAGTGAAATGAAAAGTAAAAATAAAAAAATGAAAAAAATTCCCATGAGAACTGCTCCCCCCAGTGATTGCGCCCTAGGTGGTTCCCTACCCTGCCTACCCCTTGGCCCAGCCCTGATCCCAAATTCCAACCCTTATTGACCTTCAAGTTGGACTTTTAGGTGAATGTTTTCCAATTCTCCCCTAATTGATCATCAGACTGAGCCCTCCCTGCCACTGGGAACCATTGCTCTAGTGGGGTTCCTCCATAGTCAGAACATTTATTGATGCCATGCCGATTGGCACCCCAGAACTAACGCCATCCTTACCAGTGCCTGCACCACTACATGCAAAGACTATCATTTGCACCCCTATTGTTACATCCCACATATTGGGCAGCTGCATTATATACCTCCCAAAATGTTAGAAATAGAAAGAGGGACAAAAAGATTTCCTGTACATAGTTTGTCGAAATTTCTTTCACCTTTTTTTTTCATTTTTCAACCTCCTAATTACCATGTTCATTTTATAAAATAGGTTATGAAAGTTTAAACACATTTCTGTGGTTTTTATGTATTATGACAGTTTTGCTAATGAAGGTGAATTTCCCTTTAAGCTGCAAGTCAAAGTTTCCCCAAGAGACCTTCTCTTAATTAGTTACAATTGTTTCTTTGCTTATGTTAAAATGTAACAAAAGTATCTAACTGCATCTGCCACGTATTCTAGGCTCTCTGCCAAAAGCCAGTTAAGTTTTAGAAACTTTGTATCTTTTTCTGGTTGTTCAGTGCGGGAGATCAAAGAGAAAGTTGGGACATTTCAGTAGCAATCCGGGACTGCAGGTTGAGCTGTCAAAATCAGGACTGTCCTGCAAAAAATGGGACAGTTGGGCGGTATGCATTTACACTGGATTCTGGATGCAATATGCAATATGTTGGTGCTATATAAATACATAATAATAATAATCTACTTATTTGTAATGAGCACTAAAGTCTGATTTTTGGAGAACATGCTGCACCTATGGCATAAAAAACAATTGCATACAAAAAATGCCTTCATAACAAAACTCTAATCTACTGTATGGGTAAGATTTAATGTACAAATGCATAATAATAATAATAATAATAATAATGATGATCACATGTCCCAACAACAGCCAATCCCTTGCTGGGAAATTCTCCAACCACCAGTAACTATGGGAGAAATCTGACTGCTCAGTACATTCTACCCTCTGAATCCCAATTAAAACAGTTGTTCACTTTTAAGTTAATTTTTATTATCACGTAGAGACAATTTGCAATTGGTCCCATACCTGTATTTAATTGTGATTATTGCAACTTTTAATTTTTCAGGTAAAGATTTGCTATGGACTAAGAAAAGAACTTGATCAAGTTTATTTAAACGGTGGTTCACCTTTAAGTTAACTTTTAGTATGTTATAGAATGGCTAATTCTAAGTAACTTTTCAATTGGTGATTATTTATGTTTTATAGTTTTTTTTAATTATTTTTAATTATTTCCTTCTTCTCACTCTTTCCAGCTTTTAAATGCTCTGTAAGGCTACAAATGTATTGTTATTGCTAATTTTATTACTTATCATTCTATTCAGGCCTCTCCTATTCATATTCCAGTCTCTTATTCATATCAGTGCATGGTTGCTAGGGGAATTTGGATCCTAGCAACCAGACGGCTGAAATCACAAACTGGAGAGCCGCTGAATAAAAAGCTAAATAAGTTAAAAAAAAAAACAAATAATAAAAAATGAAACCCAATTACAAATTGTCTCAGAATCTCCCTCTTTACATCATACTAACAGTCAACTCAAAGGTGAACAACCCCTTTATGATTTTTTTTTCGATTTTAGAAAAAAAACTCTAAAATCGTTGAATTAGTAAATTGGGCTCCCTGTGTTGCCATGTTGGTTTTGTCTGTGTCTTTTCCTACATTACAGCCTCTGGCCTCCCAGTAATTCGCTGCAAATGTCCCTTTTTACGTAAATAAGTGTTAAATAAATGAGCACATTCTTATTTAAAGCAGCGGGTGCAACTTGCTCGCGTCGGTTAATTCAGGACACTGCGGAAAACAATGAGCCTGATATTTCTGAACAACATTGCCGTGTGCCTTATACCTCCACGCATTGTGTCTTTATTGACCACATTAACTACTACATATGCATAAGAAATAAACGGGGGCATTTCATCAGGATTAGCCTAATAGCATTAAGAGATTATTCCCCCCCCCCTCAATTTCCCCTTAAAAAAAAAACCCCACTAAAATGAGATGACTTCCTACTTGACTGATTTCATAGAATTCTGGGTGAGTTTTCTGAAATGAAGAGGAATGAAATAAGTTGATGATTTCA
>CM044437.1:152537123-152553247 GCA_024363595.1 Xenopus borealis
CTTTCCTTCTTTTATCTGAGATCTCTCAATGTCCTTCTTTTATCTGAGATCTCTCACTTTCCTTCTTTTATCTGAGATCTCTCACTTTCCTTCTTTTATCTGAGATCTCTCACTTTCCTTCTTTTATCTAAGAGATCTCTCACTTTCCTTCTTTTATCTGAGATCTCTCACTTTCCTTCTTTTATCTAAGAGATCTCTCATTTTCCTTCTTTTATCTAAGAGATCTCTCACTTTCCTTCTTTTATCTGAGATCTCTCAATGTCCTTCTTTTATCTAAGAGATCTCTCACTTTCCTTCTTTTATTGGAGACCTCTCAATATCCTTCTTTTATCTAAGAGATCTCTCAATGTCTTTCTTTTATCTAAGAGATCTCTCACTTTCCTTCCTTTATCTAAGAAATCTTTTGCTTTCCTTTTATCAAAGAGATCTCTGAACTAAGAGAAAGAGAGAGTGAGATCTCAGCCATTCTTTTCTGATACAGAAGAAGGAGCCCAGTTTGGCATTTAGTCCCTGCGAGGATAAGGACAGCCTTTATCAGACATACATTAAATGAAGATAGAAAATAAAACGAATAATCATATTAAAATCCAGGGGAAAGTCTTTGCTTCCAATGTTCTTCTGTTACTGTTTGCATAGAGTTATAGTTGTCCTGCCTCATTATTGTGCTGACTGATGGCACAGACAAAGCCCAGGGACACAGTGCAATTACTTCTGAAACCCTCAGGCCTGTAGAACAGAGATAAAGGTTCTTGTGCTGCGCTTGTTCAGTTGTGTTTCCCATTTCTCCCAAATTCTGTCACCTCCTCTGCCCCCGCCCCTGTTGTTGCTGTTCCTACTAATAAGTTTTCGGATTGCCCAGAATTTTGCATTTTGTAACTGCCTGGATCTAAAAGAATGTGATCAGTGTTTCTGCTGTATGTATTCTATATTATATGTATTTTATATATCTATTTTATATGTTTTAGAGCTTTCCTCCTCTACTGGCTTCTCTGTTCCTACATTTCTGTCCTATCTGGGCTGCCCATGCCCTATCTACCTGAGATCAGACTTACTGGTACACATGGAGCCTATTCTGTGCTTTTTATCCTCACTGGTTTCCTTGTTTCTATATTTATTGTCCCATATACATTGTCCTTTCCACAAAAGCCTTATATTACACTATTACTGTTCTATCCTACTCAAAGAAGCCCTATAACTAACTCAGGTTTCCTTCTCCTTCTGGGTTCTATTGTTGCTGTCTCATCTAGACTGACAATTCCCCAACTGTCTATGTCTGTCCCAGGCTTTCTTTCCATACTGGGTTTTATGGGTGCTGTCTTATCTGCACTGTCCACTCTCTAACTGCCTGAAATCAGATTATTAATGCACTTTACTACTTATACATGGAGCCTTGTGTCTATCCTGGGCTTTTTACCCTACTGGTTTCCAGGTTTCAGTGTTTATTGGCTCATCTACACTGTCCTTTCCATAAATTCTTTATATTATTAGACAATTACTGTTGCTTCTTACATGCTACACAGGGAGCCCTATATCTATCACAGGCTTTTTTCCCCTACTGAATTCTATGGGTGCTGTCTCAGTCTATACTAGTGTATTATCTACTGCCTGAATTCAGACATTTCCAGTCATACTTCTTTCTCCCAGAAGCATCATGTCTACCCTGAACATTCTGTACCTTCTGGGTTCTGTGGGTTCTGACCCATCTGGGCTGCCCATTCCATAAATATCTTTGTCTATTCCAGAATTTCTTACCCTACTGGGTTCTGTGTTCCTACCATTCTGTCCTATCAGTGCAGCCCATTCTGTAACTACTTGATTTCGGACTATTAAGGACAGATTAAGGATGGGTGCTGTCCATCTCCACTGTTCATTCTGGTGGCCCTATGTCTATCCCAGGCTTTCTTCCCCTTCTGGGTTCTATGGGTGCTGTCCATCTCCACTGTCCATTCTGGGAGCCCTATGTCTATCCCAGGCTTTCTTCCCCTTCTGGGTTCTATGGGTGCTGTCCTTCTCCACTGTCCATTCTGGGAGCCCTATGTCTATCCCAGGCTTTCTTCCCTTTCTGGGTTCTATGGGTGCTGTCCCACCTGGGCTGCCCAACTGTCCATAAAAGTTCAGGCTATCAATGTCCCACCTTACATCGTGCTTATTGGTGTTGCCCATACAGTTAGTAAAAGCAAAGGGCAGCAGACTGGGCAAGAGCAGATTAAATAAAACATAATATATATATATATATACTAAATTAAGTCTTGCAAGCGACACACATAATACCAGTGCTGTGATGTGTGTGTAATTTGCTAAAACCATTCCTCGTTATTATAATTAAAAGCAGTGACTGTTCTGGAGAGCTGGAATGAAAAAGTGTCAGGTTTATGAGATTAAGTGCAACTCACGGGTGGGAAAAAGTTAATCTAAAGGAGAGTAACAGTAAAGTATCCACATTGTGGCCGGATTAAGCACAGAACAATCCTTATTTGCAGGGAACATTGGTGATGGAATTAAAGGTCGTTCCCACTAAATTTGGGATCCAGAGTCTGGCCTGACCCATTGGCAGGTAATTCCGACCTATTGTTTCACCTTAAAGCTGAGAAGCACGAGCACAATGGGTGCAGATCTGACTAATCCAGTCAAGGAAAAGCAGCTTTAACCTCTCACTATTAACCACATAACTGGCAAAATGAAGACTGATTTGTCCCCAGCAATAGCAGCAGCACAAAGACATTTGGGAACACAATACCCCATCTCTGGTGGCCTCATGTCAATTAACGAGGGGGGCCGGCATCAACATATAAATGACATTAACAACAGACTCTTATTTTAATCTGCTTCTACATTAGTGACCGGATCCATTAAACGGGTTGTTCACCTTTAAATTAACTGTTAGTATGATGTAGAGAGGGATATTCTGAGACAAATTGCAATTGGTTTTCATATTTTATTATTTGTGTTTTTTTTACTTATTTAGCTTTTTATTCAACAGCTCTCCAGTTTGCAATTTCAGCAGTCTGGTTACTAGGGTCCACATTCCCCTAGCAACCATGCACTGATTTGAATAAGAGACTGGAATATGAACTGGAGAGGCCTGAATAGAAAGATGAGGAATAAAAAGTAGCAATAACATTAAATATGTAGCTTTACAGAGCATTTGTTTTCTAGATGGGGTCACTGACCCCCATTTGAAAGCTGGAAGTATTTAGAACAAGAAGGCAAATTATTTAAAAACTAGTAAATAAATAATGAAGACTTGCTAAAAAGTTACTTATAATTGGCAATTCTATAAAAACTAAAAATTAACTTAAAGGTGAACCACCCCTATTTAAGACATTGAGACACTGTTTCTAACTCTACAAGACAAGAAGAAGCGCCTGGGGAAGAAACTGTTATTATCTTTGATGAAAAGTGTTTCTATGAGGCTGAATGATTGGAAACTGTCCTTGTGTCATCAGTCCCAAGCAAGACGGACTTGTGTGCATTCTATTGTAGTTCAACTTTACTGACCTTGTGGCTTTAACCGGAGCCTTGTGGCAAGTCCCACTTAAAGTGATACTGACACTAAAAAATTTATTTTAACATATGAATGTACATTAAATGTTACCTATAGGTCATGTTGATGATTTTTTGCTGAGAGGTTTGTTTCTGTATATAATTGTTAGTTCCTAAGCCCGACTCTCTGTCCCATCTCAGCCTGTTAGTTAGAGTTTCTAATGCTGCACAAATATGGCAGCCCCCTCATACAGGAACATGGGGGATCAGACAGGTCACGTAAAAGCATCATACAAATTCTTTATGGCAGAGTTACAAGTAGCTTTTAAAGCCAATATTATAATTGATGTAAAAAAGAGTTTCATTTAAGTATCTCTTTAAACTGCATGGATTAGATGGGCAGACTTGTCTTACTGTAGTAGTGTATCATATCTCACCAGTATTTGGAACAGGGGGACATCGGGGTTGTATTTGGAGGTAATGAGTAAGTGTTTTTATACATATATATAGCTACATAAAGCTGGAGCACTCATGAAAAAACAGCAACTGCCCAGGTGCTGGTTAGAAATTCACGTGTATCTACCTTTCCTAAAAAAAAATGCACACTAAGGACTGTTTTATAGGTGTAAAAACAAAAAAAGTGTTTATTCCAAGTTTTGGCTCCTTTACTGGAGCCTTACTCAGGAAAAAAAATATATATATGTATAATGTATTATAAAGGATAATGTACCCCCTACTGTAAATAATAAGGATATTAGAAGTCACTGAGGGGTGTGACCATATAAAGGCACAAGGCTGCAGGCTGAGTTATACAGGGGGGAACTCTGAGTATCACTCATATATTATAAGGGATAATGTACCCCCTACTGTAAATGATAAGGATATTAGAAGTCACTAAGGGGTGTGACCATATAAAGGCACAAGGCTGCAGGCTGGGTTATACAGGGAACTCTGAGTATCACTCTTGTATTATAAGGGATAATGTACCCCCTACTGTAAATGATAAGGATATTAGAAGTCACTGAGGATGGTGACCATATAAAGACACAAGGCTGCAGGCTGAGTTATACAGGGGGGAACTCTGAGTATCACTCATGTATTATAAGGGATAATGTACCTCCTACTGTAAATGATAAGGATATTAGAAGTCACTGAGGGGTGTGACCATATAAAGGCACAAGGCTGCAGGCTGAGTTATACAGGGAACTCTGAGTATCACTCTTGTATTATAAGGGATAATGTACCCCCTACTGTAAATGATAAGGATATTACAAGTCACTGAGGGGTTGTTCTGTGACCATATAAAGGCACAAGGCTGCAGGTAGTTGTACTGAACTCAACCATCTAATTTTTCCAAAAGGTAGGGACCCCCAAATATCCCCTTTTCTTACTTCCATGCTCTTTGGGGGGACACCCAAGCCTAGTATGAACCATTTCCGTTAAGGGCTGTAGGAATGCAGATGAGGCAAAGCAAGAGGGAGAAAGAGACACTGTTAAAGCTTCTGACATTAGGGGACGTTGGGATTTATAGTTTTAAAGAACTAAAATGCTGTAAGTCAGAATCTTGTGGACCCTGGGCCATACAAATGCTGCAACTACCAATGTCCACACAGGTTCTAATGCTGTAGATACTGTGTCCAAACGGGACCCCTGGTCTTACAATTGTCTGAGCCCCTTCTTCTTGAGAATTGAATTAAATTAATGCAAGATCTTATTCTGGTCATAAAGAACCAGAAATTGAGGTTTTTTTTTTTTGGTTTGTTGTCCCTTCCAGCAACATTTTCCCAGATCCACTTGAATTAATATGAAGATAAGAAGTGAATCCACATTCTGCACAATGGGCCCTTTAATTGACTGCACATTGGGCTAGTGATGAGCCCCTTATACCTGGATATTGCTAATTTGTAGGAGGTGGGCCCCACACACACACCCATCTCATCCCCAGGGGGCAGATAAAAACTCCCTGTCGGGTTCCAATTAACTCTGGAGATAAGGAAACAAATGGTTTTCCTTGGATTTTACAAGTGGCCCCGGGGCTTTTAGGCTTTTATTTACCTGCTGAGAGAATGAGGTTGTTTAACCAGGGGAGAATTAGTCAGCACAGTCACAGGGCCAGAGATAGAAATAGGGGGGCCCAGACACGGCTGGAGAATTACATTAAATAAAAATAATGATCCTCATGGCCTCCAGTCATGACTGAACTATAACTTCCAGCATCCACCTGACAATGTATTTTACTAAGTGCAAGACAGGGTGCAAAGTGCAGAAAACAGGTGCAAACCTCCATGATCTTTGCACCATGCATTGCACATAAATGAATTGCAGTTGGTCTCTGTGTTCTAATTCAGAGTGCAGAGACCTGGGAGCATCCAAATAATACATTGCTGCCTGTTTTGGGGGGGCACTGTAGTTATGAGCCTAACTGGGGGGTCATTCAGACATACAGTTCAGTCTGAGTGGGGTCTGTATTTACAAGCTGCCCCTGCAGGTGGACTGGGCTTCCCTGGTCCCTTCTTGTACCCGCACCCCGGTCTCAGTAAATGACCCTAGTCCTTGGCCTCCATACTGGCCCATGTCTGCTGCCTCAATCAGCTGCCCCTCAAGATTTAGGAGAAGGAACGTGATTACTCAAAGTTGCAAGTGCATGGGGTTGTGGAAGTCTTAAGGCCCATGGTGTGGACTGTGGAAGCTCCTGGGGCCCTCAGTTTCCCAGTCAGACACTTAATACCACTGAAGGTTGCCACCTTTTCTTGAAAAAAAATACCGTCTATGTATTTTTCTTGTTTTCCTATTAATAATATTGAGATCAAGCATCAAAAATACCGGCCAGGTGGCAACCCTAGTGCAGGAACAGAACCTGTTTTGTGATTGACAGCTTTCTTTGTGCATCACATGGACATCCAGGTTGTTTTTCAGTAGATAAACAGAACTTGCAGAGACCCCTCTAAGTACAACTCTAAGTACAATTCAGCAAGTCGATCTTTGGGTTCTTGGACCATAAGGGCCCTTACATATTGGGTGTTGTGTCTCCCCTGAGTTACCAGGGCCCATTCTTCTCTATGTTGCATGATCTTCAGGCTCCATTCAGGCCCAGACTGGCAATATGTGGCTTCTGGCAAATGCTTGGGGGGCTACTGTAAGACGCTATAGGAAAGTGGGCTGGTGGGGGTCTCTTTGGGCCTTTGTGTACTTGAAATGTTGGGGCCTATTTTGACTTCCAGTCCAGTCCTGCAGGTAGGGTTGCCTCCTGGCCAGTAAAAATGTTCGATACCAATGTTGTATTAGAAAACACAAAAATATATTAAGGCTAGTATTTTTTTTCCAGAAAAGGTGGCAACTCTACCTGCCGGCCTGGGCCAAGCTGACCAGGTGCCCAACGCAACTCGGCCGATCATTTTCCGTTTTGCCCCCTCTCGGGTGCGTACGTCTGATGTGATGATGCTCACGGGGGGGGGGGGGGCTAGTTTTGTGTATTAGGGTTGTTACAGACAAGAGTCTGAAGCTGCGCTCCCCTGATTTATGTTCAGCCGCAGGGAAGCGCAGGAGTGGACGCTTACAAATTTGTTTAATTGAAACTGGAGTTGGAAATAAACGAGTAAAGTGCATAAGGGCCCTTACACACGGGCGTTTTTGACTTTACACGCGTCTCGCGGGTACAACGCCATTGAAACTAATGAGGTGCATCTAGACCTGCGCTCCCCTGCATTGCATTTGGCTGCGTTCAGCCGCAGGTCAAAAACGCCCGTGTGTAAGGGTCCTTTAACAAAGTAAATCCAGAGATACAGCGGCCGATGGCTTCCATATGTGGATAATAGGGAGACGCCAGATATGGGGATATTGGGGAAACAGCTATAGAAATAAATCTGTTCCCAGGGTGGGGGCTTCCATGTCTCACATAAAGGATTCACTAGTTTGGCTGGTTTTGACCCTCCTGCCTGACCCCCTGGGTATGAAGAGCCATTTGTATTACTTCTGGCTGATAACCCTGCCCCCCTGGTGAATAGAGGTACACGAGTCCTGCCTTTGTTATTTGGGGGGTTCAGGGGAGCCAAGCCCATTAGTTATCATCTCTGTTTCCCAAAGCTCCAAGTGCCTGACATACACAGTGCACTTTCCTGCTTGGGTTCTGACTCCTGAAACAATTAGGAAAAAGTCATTTCTCCACCAGATGCGTGGCTGCTGCTGCATTGTTTCAAGAGTCAGACATACACCGCTTTCTGTAGCAGTAACAAATAACTTTAAAAACAACTGACAGTGTCGTGTACAGGAAAAGGTGCTTCGAATGATCAACTGTTTTTTGGGTTGAGTTCCCCTTTAAATGAATCGGAAGTGACTGAGAGTGGAAACAGGTGATTAGTATGACGTTACTTTTCCCTGGTTGGCTGCAGCAGTCACAAACAGCCTCGTCCATGACCCTTCAAGGTCTCAAGGTATAAATAGTAACTTTTAAAGGGGAAGTTTACCTTAAAAAGAAAAAGATTGTTTAAAGATGCATCTGTTCTGAGCTACTTTATTTACTTTCAGGGGTGTAACAACAGAGGAAGCAGACCCTGCAACTGCAGGGGGGCAGGGGGTATAAGGGACCATCCTAGACCCAAATAAAGAGCAATTTCCTGGTAAAATAGAACAATCTTTGGTGGCCCTAAAATTAATTTGCCGTGTGGGCCCAGTAACATTTATTGACGCCAGTGCATACATTTTTCCTATAGTTTTCTGAATTACCAGCCGCTGCCTTTTCCCACCAGACCTGCATCTGAAAACAATGTCTGGTTGCTAAGGGTCACATACCCCAACAACCAAAAACACGCTAACAGAGGGGCTTTAGTGTCATCCTCATGCGTATCTGTTATAGGTTATATTTCCACGCAGGCCCTTTTCTATCCATCTTCCAATGTGACTACAAAGTGCTCTCTCTTTCTCTCTGGTTGCTAGGGTAATTGAGCTCTGGCAACAAGACAGTAGACAAATTCCACACTGACAGCTGCAAAAACGAAAACAAAATAGAAAACAGAATATGACTGAAAGGAGAAATTAAAATATAGTAAATGGTATTCTCGAGGGGAATGGGGCAGGAGCTGGAAATATAGAGACTTATAGAGTGTTAGCTTAGCGGTAGCATGACAATACCCGGCCTGCTTGGATTACTGGGGGGGGGGGGTTAGGAGCATTTAGTGCCTGATCCCCAGTCATTAGGCCCTAAGGTGTGGCCCTTGTTTTCTCAGTGATAAATGGGACAAAGTGGAAGACTTAGGAAATAAAAGCAATGGGCACAAACCTGGGGATTTACAAGGCCAATAAATGTTTGTGTAACGACAGATAGAGCCGACAAGCAATACACAAAGCAGGAGGATTCTAATGCTACAGTAATGGCTCTTACACATGGGCATTTTACCTGCGCTCCCCTGCGTTTCATTTAATTCCGCAGGAGTAGACGCACTTGATTCTTTTCAATGGGGCTGTACTCACACAGACGCGTCTCAGCGCAGAATGCAGGTAAAATGCAGCATGTCGTGTCTCAACCTGCGTTCGGCGACTACATGCGTCTGTGTGAGTACAGCCCCATTGAAAAGAATCAAGTGCGTCTACTCCTGCGCTTCCCTGCGGCTGAACGGAATTAAATGAAACGCAGGTAAAATGCCCATGTGTAAGAGCCATTAGGCTGTGCCCCCAGCCAGGGTCGGACTGGACCGGTGGGACACTGGGGGAAAAATGGTGGCCCCCCCACTCTTATGGGCCCCACCAGCCCAGATCCTCACCCTGTGGTTCCTCTTCCTGCCCAAAGAAGAGCCCGAGGCCGGAATAACACAGTGTACGCTCGCACTCACACTCTCACTCACGCTCGCACTCACGCTCGCACTCACGCTCGCACTCACGCTCTCACTCACGCTCTCACTCCCGCTCTCACTCACACTCTCACTCACGCACACACAGCAGGGCACAGGAGCAGGGGGGCCTGATACTGCAGCCCCAGTCCAACCCTGCCCCCAGCAATGCATATGTGTCTGTTTGTCCAAATTCAATGATGCCCTTGATGTGTATTGCTAATGGCAGGACTGATTAATGGGCACTCACAGTCTCGGATTGACCTACCGCATTCCGCATTCAGGCCCGGATTTGGGGAAAGGACACCTTGGCCCATGCGCCAATCCCCATGGCTCCGGTTCTGATGATGAGAATGTGCGTATAAATGGCGCCGAACTGCAGTGGGCCTAGGGGGGCCGCTAAGTAAATCCTGCCCTGTCCGCAATGAAGGAAAACTCCCAGTGGGCCCAGGTATCATTGTGCCTCTTGCTTCTAACCATTCAGCCTGTTCCATGACAATTCCTTATTCCTTTATGGGAAAAAAGATGCTTAAATGAGTTTTAAGATCAATGATTGTTCCCTAATCTGCATATTTAAATCTGAAAAAACAGTAGAACAGGGATACACAGAATTCAGCCTTTTTTCAGCAGGGGAGGGGGGGAGGTACTTGGTATTTGGTGGGTAGTTCCAACATCTACCAGTAGGTGGCATTAGAAGGCTGAAATGTGTTTTTGGGCAGTCAAAACGATCTGCTGGAATTGCATGATGGGTGGAAAAGTCAGACTCATATGAGAATTGATCAGATCAACAGAAATTGGCCAAACTGCCCAACCCTATGTCCCTGCCAACTCAGGATGGTGTACAGAGGTTGCCAGGTATTGCAGGAAGGTTAGGGAACCTCATATTGTCCATATATAGACAAGGAGCATCCTACCTGCAGAATGTACTACGTTATTAAACTACAACTCACAGCTTCCCTCCAGCTGATGGCGGCATGAGATGAACTGCAGTTCAATGACAGCAGGAGGGCTTCTGGGACAGGAATTTTTAACTAAGAACTTATACAGGTATTGGATCTGTTATCTGTAAACCCATTATCGAGAAAGTTCTGAATTCCCACGATTTGCAAAACTCCAGCGAAAATTCGCCTGTCGAAAATTCGCTGGCGTAAAAAAAAAAACGATTTTTTTCCCCCCCGGCAAAACGGGATAGATTCGCCCATCACTAATGGGAAGGTCATCTCTCATAGACTCCATGTTCATAAAATAGTTCAACATTTTAAAATGTATTTTATTTTTCTCTGTAATTATGAAACTGCCCCTTGTAATTTATATCGGGCTTGTTTGAATGCCTTTTTAGTAAACTTCAGCTATGGAGATGCAAAGATCCCTTATCCAGAAACCCCCAGATCCCAAGCAATCTGGATAACAGGTGCAGATGTGAAAGGTGTCATGTGTGAGGTTCTGCCTGGGTAGATGAACAGCACCCTCTAGTGGCCAAACAGTGTACTTGTATTTATTCTCCCCTTTTGATCAATGTCTTACGTCAATGTCTTATTTGTGGTCGGACAGAACCCAAACAGGTTTGCTAATGAACGGACCTCTCGTTTGTAGTTTGTGATCCAGTAGAACAGTGCAGGACTGGGTGCCTGAGGGCCCAGTGGAGAACCTCAGCTCTACAGTTCTTATTGAGTATCAATCTCTTCATAAAGAAATGATTGACAAATGTGGGGTCCAAAGCAGTGGATAAGATGGTCCAGATATAACTGCTCTTGGGGATGCAGCTGATTTGCTTTTCCGTGTACCCTATAAACTATAACACAGGTCTGGAATATAGAGATTACTAACATCCCTATATTGCTGCATTGCTAATAAATAAAAGGGAGTATTATCAAGAATGGGGCATGAGCAGGGCCGGAACCAGGAGTAGACAGAGTAGGCATGTGCCTAGGGTGCAAATCTGGGGGTGCCAGGCACGTACCTTCTCTGCTCTGACGACTACCCCATGTTAGTCCCCTCTCTCCCAGTGGCTTCCCGTTGAGTTGCGCCTCTGCCCATGCATGCGTCATTTCATGCATGTGTGCCCAGCCAGCGCTTGGCTTTAAGCCAATGCTCCGAATTAAGTCGGATTGAGTCTGTCAGTACTTTGACTCTTTACAATCCGCTCTATACAGCCAAGTCGCTCTCCCTGCAAGACTGGGGCTCATCCCCCTGTATCCACAATGTTTTTAAGTATCAGTTCCTGTCCTGGTCTTTTTAACTATCCTATATAATAAAGTTGAAGTGTCTCTGCGTCCAGTCCCTGTGTCCGTGGAATTTGCTACTGCGCATGTGCCGACAGACCGAATTTACCAGTTTTCGCCACTAGAGGTCGCCAATCACCAGCTAATGGTATCAGTACCAGTACTTCATATTGAGGCAGTAGAAGCCTGTAGAGAAGTGTATAAGGTAAATGCCTCTGACCAGTGCTTTTAGTGTTCAATTCCCATTGAGTGATCATTTATGCCAGTGATTTTCAACCTTGTGCCTCCAGCTGTTAAGGAACTACAAGTCCCACAATGCAATGAAGGAGTCTGACAGCCACAGTCAGGCAAATGCATTGTGGGACTTGTAGTTTCTTAACAGCTGGAGGCACAAGGTTGAAAATCACTGATTTATGCTAGCAAAGTAGATAGACGCGCAACTTCGCACCCATACCAATGTTTTAGCATTGTGGGTGATAGTCTGAAAAACGTAAATACGTTACCGTTCGCCGACCAGAGTGTAAATTCGCACGTTACTGAATTTGCGTAGCGCAGGCGAAAATTCGCCTACAACAATTCTGTTTTTTATAAATTTTTGACTACATATGTTCTAGTGCCCGTTAATTTAACGGGCTTAATGTCTAGTGAATGAATAAATGCTAAGTTTTAGTATACATGCCATTTATGAGTTTTTGGACACGCTGTACTAACCTGACGCTGCACACCACAGGCTAATGCTTTTGTTTGTACGGAAGGTGCTCCCCTATTTTGTTTTTTGTTTTGATTATTTCACGGTAGTTAGACAATCAGGACGGGTCCAGCGTAGCCTTTTTCAGGATGGGCTCAACACAGGCCTGTTTTAATAACGAGGGAAAGTAGTAGAAATTAGTGAGGAATTGAATATATGAATATGGTATGGATGTGCACACTCAAATAAACTCTTAAAGCAAACAAGGGGTAAATGCAAAAAAATATTTTACTTCAAGATCAAACCACAAGTGGCGGATACACAAGCCTCAAGTGAGAATACCCCAACGTTTCGGCACCAAAGCCTTTGTCTATGGGATCCCCTTGACAAAGGCTTTGGTGCCGAAACGTTGGGGTATTCTCACTTGAGGCTTGTGTATCCACCACTTGTGGTTTGATATTTTTTGCCTTATTTGTCCCAAGGGGGTATGTATATAACTTTTCATGCTGTGAATTGTTAAAGGACAAGGAAAGTGTAAAATAGAATAAGTGTAGAAATGGTGTATTTTGTATACTAAACATAAACATGAAGTTACTGCACCACAAGCCTAATCAAACAAATGATTTATGCTTTCAAAGTTGGCCACAGGGGGCTGTCATCTTGTAACTTTGTTATACATCTTTGTCTGACTATGGCACTGCACATGCTCAGTGTGATCTGCTTGAGTTCTGCATCAGGCTGGTAAGTAAGGTAGGGGCTCCCCCTGCTGTTCATAAGTGATTGTTTCCCTGCCAGAAGCACTAAATGAAGGGAGAATTTCACTGCATACAGTCAGGTTTCTTATAAAAACGGTACACATTTTAAAATTAAAGTATATTGGAGATAGATTTCTTTTTCATTAAAGAAAGTAAAAATGGGATTTTATTTATTTGCCTTTCCTTGCCCTTTAAGTATTGTCACACTTGATATGCATTCTATGATTGTTACCAAGTAAAATATTTTTTTGCATTTACCCCTTGTTTGCTTTAAGAGTTTATTTGAGTGTGCACATCCATACCATATTTATGTATTAGTGGGGTTCCATTGTAGGTATACCCCTAGTTTGTGGCACCTCATTATATGCCTAAGTGCTGGTGATTGGGACTTTAGCGATTTTCTCTTTTTTCTCATTTTCGGAGTGCCCTCCATTAATCTATAGAATTGAATATATATGAGTAAGTACTGGAGTAAGGACAGGAGCTCAGTGTTTTAGTAGAGGTGATGGGATAGGATCAAGGACAGGAGAAGTTTAGAGACTTCAGGCTCAGATATACGATCAAGTTGAAAATGGAAATAGAAGCTTTAGGGGGAATGAGAGTGTTGGTATCTGAGGGGTGGGGAAATTGTTGGTGGATAGAGTCAACTTTGCTTTCAAAGATTTCAGCAAAGTCCTGGGGGGTTTGGTCAGTGTCATTTGTAGAGGGATAAAGTAGCAAGTTGAATATTGAAATCAATTGTTGTGGGTTGGATTTATTGTTATGTATGAGTGTATTGTAGTGCTGTTGTTTACCCTGGGATAGATTTATAGTGGAGGAAGTCAGCTCTTTGTACGAGATTTCCTCCATATGAGCTCTGCCGCTGGTGTACAGGACCACAGAAATCACATCAGGGCCAGGAATTGTGGACTCGACTGCGTTGTGACTGCAGACAGTGGCGGAACTACTGTGGGTGTGAGCGGGACAGGGACTGAAACCCCTCAGGGCCCCCGGCAGCTCCCCTGCCACTGAAATACGGGCTGAAAACCGTACAGAGGGGGGGCTGGCTGTAGGCAATAGGTTTAAGATACGGTAACATTGGCTTTAGAGAACATTTTTCTAAAAAGACTTTAAAATCCTGGAGTCGGATAGAGTTTGTGTGGAGAAGTTTATGTATAGATTCTGACAAAGACTCTTTTCTACTTACCCGTTGTAGTTCCAAGATCAATTGATGATGTGATAATTCTGTCCACAGACTTGGTAAATGTCTGTTTGGTCGGTAGAGAGAGGATGGTCTTATTTGATATCCCTTTATTTTTCTCAATGAGTTTTTGTTTAAAGTCGACATTTGATTATTTGTATTGGGTTTGTTATGTAATAATTCATTTCTTTTATTGTGTCAACTGATAAACTTGAGTGTGAGCTATTGCATTGCAATTACTGCCTATATAAAATACCAATAGACATAACTGGAAAAGGAAAAGAAAGAATATTACATTTATCCCTTAATATCCTGGAATTAAAAAAAGTCAATAAACCATGAATGTACATTCACTTATTTGAAAGGTTTACTTCTCCTTTAAGGCCAGTGTAGAGAAAGAGGGTAGGGGCAGGAAGGCCCCCATGGCAACCAGGCTTCATTGTTTGTGCTGCAACCCAAGTGTGGCCCTTTACTTTAATATTCCATCACGCACATCGGAGCCGGAACAGCTTGTGTGGCCTTTAATGGTTCACTTGCGGGCAGTCGGCCCAGCTCCTATTTCTCTGTATAGTTGTTTGTTTTTCATGATCTGTTACTACGTCACTGCAGTCAAGTCATTCCATGGTTCCTTTCAGCTATACTATAGTGTTTGGGACATTGACACTTGGAGATGGGGTGCGATATGAAGTTTAAAAACAATGACATAAAAAGGGTAGTTCTCCTTTAAATTAACTCTTAGTATGAATAAGATGTTGACAATTTGCAATTGGCCTTCTTTTTTTTCCCCAGTGTATATTTTTTTACTTTTAACTTTTTGCTGAGCAGATCTCCAGTCCAGGACTGCAGTGGGAGTCAAAATAGGCCCTGGCATTCCAAGTACAGAGAGGACCAATCAGCTCCCCACTAGCCCACTAAATAGTGGGGGTCATTTATTAATACTGGGCAAATTTGCCCATGGGTAGTTACCCATGGCAACCAATCAAAAGGCTGCATTCATTGTTCTACTTTCAGCTGGCTTTAAAAAGCTAATCACTGATTGGTTGCTATGGGTAACTGCCCATGGGCAAATTTGCCCAGTGTTGATAAATGAGCCCCAGTGACTGTCTATGGCATCTTATGGCAGCCCCTCTGGCATTTGCCAGAACCCAAGGATTGCCAGTCCAGACCTGCTCCAGTCTAACAGAAAGGAACAATGATTTCAGTAATATAGGTGTGCTTGCCTCTCTTTCCCAGCATCCCCTGACAACCATGTGACAAAATAAACCCTTTTAAAGGATTGGTTCACCTTTTAGTTAAATTTTATAGCTTATTCTAAGCAACTTTTCAATTGATCGTCATTGTTTATTTTTTTTATATTGTTTTTGAATTAGTTGCCTTCTTCTTCTGACTCTTTCCAGCTTTTCAATGGGGGTCACTGACCCCATCTAAAATAACAGATCCTCTGTAAGGCTACAAATTTATTGTTATTTTTTATTACTAATCTTTCTACCCAGTCCCTCTCCTATTCATATTCAAATCAGTGCTTGGGTGCTAGGGTAAATTTGACCCTAGCAACCAGATTGCTTAAAATATAAATTGGAGAGCTGCTGAATAAAAATCGAAATAACTCAAAAACCACAAATAATAAAAAATGAAAACCAATTGTAAATTGTCTTTGAATATCACTCTCTGCATAATTAAAAGTTAAAAGAAAGGTGAAAGGCCCCTTGAAGTTTAAATGGGAATTCTGGACACAAACAGTTTTTTGTCCAATGAAGGAAAATGTAATTGTCTTACTGATTCTTACTGGGCTTAAAGTTATGTATTGCTATTATTTATCACTGTCTTTGTGTCCCTTTCTCTGGTTCTGACTCAAACAATGTAGCAGAAGGCTGTTCTACTCCAGGTCTGTTGATCATCTATAAACTTACTGAGAATAAGAAATGAATCATACACAGAATCAAGGGGCCAAGGGGACTGTGGCCCACCAGAATT
>CM044437.1:152749446-152761822 GCA_024363595.1 Xenopus borealis
AACTTATGAGCACAACTGTAATCTGTAGGGTCCAGGAGCATACTTACCTCTCATACAGATTTCTTCTGCGCTGTATCTCAGGCCCACAGATAATATTCAGTCAGTCTGTTCTCAAAGCTAATTCAGGCCAGTTACCAGAATCTATAAAATACTTTTATTGGAATATAAAATGCTCATTAATAAGGATTCAGACTTTTCCACCAGGATCCAGCCAAATCCAAGTGCTTGGCCAAACAATCTGAAAAACCATGGGCCTCATTTATAAACACTGGGCAGTAACCCCTAGCAACCAAACTGAATTTTTTTTTAGCTAGCTGTTATTTAAACAATGAATGCAAGGGTTACTGCCCAAGGGCAAATTTGCCCAGTGTTTATAAATGACCCCCATGAGTTTTCATCACACAAACAAGGAATTCAAAAATGTTTAACTTTTTTTTTCTCTTTCCCCTAATTTATATGGGCAAATTAGGGTTCAGATTCAGTTCGGTATTTGACAAAAATATTTCACAAAGGATTTGGCATTTGGATGAATCCTAAAAGAGAGTATTAGGTGCATCCCTACTCATTAATAGTTACATAGTTAAATTGGGTTGAAAAAAGACAAAGTCCATCAAGTTCAACCCCTCCAAATTAAAACGCAGCATATACACACACCTCTCCATACACTCACATACATTATATATACCCATATACTAACTGTAGAGTTTAGTATGACAATAGCCTTTGTATTATGTCTGTCCTGTAAATCATCCCCCTCGTATAGTCATTAACAGAATGAGCATCACAACATCACTGTGAAGATCACACCACTTACTTCATTTTATCAGGTGGATCCATATCCCGGGCCGCCTCCAAGCCCAACAATATAGCAATTCTGAATTATGGAAGGAGCACACTGAAGCACTTGTATGATGGTGCATTTATTGCAGAAGTATTGAAAAGCACAAGCTTTCGGGGACCAACCCCTTCCTCAGGTTTGCTGGGCTGGTGGTGTGAAGTTTGGACATTGCATGTTGAAGTGTTAGAGAAAAGGCTTCTAAGGATTTATCAGCAATATATTCCAAATAACTTTATTGCAACAGTTATGGACTAGAAATGGATACATAAACCTTCCCATCAAGCAAACAAGTATAAAAAACACCAACATGTTAGAAAAGAGACGTGTGTGTTTACATGGCATGATATACAAAAACATAGTAAAAAAAAAAAAAGTACCCTGCTCACGAGAGCTTACAATCTAATGTATGAAATCAAGTGCACCTGAGCATGTTCATTAAAGGTGAGGAGTGCAAACACAGATCTTGTACATCCACATACAGTAGTTGAGTGCCCATTCCTCATGCAGAATCCTGTGCAAGTGTGTCTATGGATGCTGGGAAATCTTGAAGCTCAGGGGTTGCTGCACTGAAACTCATGCTCAAAGTATCAAATGCTAACACCACTTTAACCAGATTCATGGGAAGTGGCACCAACCCTACTATGAAAATATTAGCTGCAACTTAAGGCCCCCCCATACACGGGCCAATAAAAGCTGCAGACAGACTGAGATGGCAGCTTATTGGCCTGTGTGTGGGGCCATCCGACGGGCTTCCCCGATCGATATCTGGCCGAAAGTTAGTTAGATCTCAATTGGGCAGGTTAAAAAACCCAGTCGGATCACTTGTGCATCTCTGCGTGTATTCCTCCATTATGGGCCCTAGGGCCCACGATCGGATCAGTTCGATATTGCCCAACTCAATGTGGGCATATAAGGGAGAGATACGCTTGTTTGGCGATAACGCTAAACGAGCGGTTCTCCCTGTCTATGGCCACCTTTACACCTGACTGATGCAGCACATGCAAGTGCAATTTCACATGCAGTTGGACATTTACCAAGAATGCAGCATTTCTTAACCACAATTCCAGTTGCTTTCAGATAACCAGGCTGTAGGAGAATTTCCCTTCTGATATCCCCAATTACCACAGTTAAATTTCTCATATGAGTAAAATTGAATAACTCTGTGCGGTAATTCACATATACAGTCATATGAAAAAGTTTGGGAACCCCTCTCGGCCTGTATAATAATTTACTCCACTTTAAAAAAAAGAGAACAGTGGTATGTCTTATTTCGCAGGAATGTTTTCTGAAGAATCTTTCAAAGATTTTTAATGAATCAGTATTCAGTTGTATGAAATTAAATCAAATGTGAAATATTGGCTGTGCAAAAATTTAGGTACCCTTGTAATTTTGCTAACTGAATGCATGTAACTGCTCAATACTGATTACTAGCAACACTGTCAATTGGTTGGATTAGCTTGTTAAGGCTTGAACTTCATGGGCAGGTGTGTCCAATAATGAGAAAGGGTATTTAAGGTGGCCAATTGCAAGTTGTGCTTCTGTTCTCTGTTCTTCTCTGAAGAGTGACAGTATGGGATCCTCAAAGCAACTCTCAATAGATATGGCAACAAAGATTGTTCAGTATCCTGGTTTAGGGAAAGGCTACAGGTTTAAACTGTCAGTTTCAACCGTAAGGAATGTAATCAGGAAATGTAAGGCCACAGGCACAGTTGCTGTAAAACCCAGGTGTGGCAGGACAAGAAAAATAAAGGAGCAACCCAAAGATCAGGTCCAAAGACTGTCTGTCCATGCTCGGCAGCCATCAAATTTAACTGAACTGGAGAAATTTTGTACGGACAAATGGTCAAAAATACGAACATCCAGAATCCAGACACTCATCAAAGGCGAGGCATCTAGAGGATGCTACGCATGCAAAAGGAGGCTCAAATAAGTATTGAATTAATGTCTCTGTTGGTTATGCACCTGTCTAATTTTATTACCTAGTTAATTTTTGCTACCAATGATAAACAAAACTCCAAAGAATTAAGAGAGGTTCCTAAACTCTTTTATATAACTGTAAATTCTGGACCTACTATAATTATGCACCATATATTAGTAAATAAAAGGAGGTGCATCAAGGGCACCTATTGGGGCAAAATTGTACCCCCAACCAAAGGTGCGGGCTAATAGAGCCCACATTCCGGTTGGGGGTTTCACTATTTTTTTTTTTTTAAATGCCCCTTGCCAGCGCTAGCGGCCTCGCGAGCAGCCGTCTCCCCACAGGCGCGCATGCGCAGGATGAAAAAGCGGTCACAATTCTGGCTGCTTTTCATTCTGCGCATGCGCGTGACGTCAGTAAGACTGGATCACTGATCATCACTTCTGAAGATGTAAGTATGTGTGTTCTCTTCATAGGACTTATATTCAACAGAACATACATAGTGCAATTTGTACTATCCAGAATGTCCCCCTTCGTTCCCTCCAGACCTACATAAATGGTTTAGCATCAGCTCTATCTCCACAATGCAGTCCTCCCTCCCCATATGTTTTAAGGCCCCAATAAGATGTTCAATTGATCTTGGATACTTCTCTAATACCAAATGTGTGGGGGACAACTCTCTACGCTTTGATTCTTCCTCTAATTCTGACACAACACTGGCAGTGGCACCACACAGTTGTTCTGCCAGTTTTCTCCAGTCCAACGCCATTGGATGTTGACTATCTAAGAATTCACACAGCTTTTTATGAGTGCTTTCTGCCAACCAGTGAGTGCTGCAAGATGTGCCTAGTTTGTGTAACATCCTTTGATCATGGTGTGGAAACAGTATCTCCCAAGTTCTTACCTCTGCACTCTTACCACAGAGAGATTTGTTCTCTCTTTCTGCCTGCAAAATTTGCTCCCAGGTAAAACTGCTGAGCTTTTCAAAGGGTGAATTCTCACCCATGTAATGTAGCTCTCTGGGGTTAAGGTGCATCTTCTTCCAACTCTTCGTAGATTCCATTCTGAGGATCTTCTCCACTTCTGTCCCCACCTTTTCCATGAGCATGTAACAGTCACCTTCACAGTATTCCTGACTCCAGCTGCCAATCATGTAAAGACATCTCTTGTTCTCCGAGACCTCCAATGTCAGCTGAGCCTTCTCACTTAATTTTACCCCTTCTCTCCATATTTGGCACCTGTCTGCATCGAATATGTGCAAGAGGTTAATCTGGAGACGAACTACAAAAATCTGGCTAAAAAGGCCTGTGCTGGAGTCCTCCCAGCAATATTCTATTCCCCGTACTTTCTCCAGCTGCATCACTCCAGGAGGTCTACCCCGTTTTAGCCAAGCAGGCACTACATACTCTCCTTTAGTTGTCTGGAACAAGAGCTCCAACTTCTCCAGCAACTTGAGAGTCATTTCAGAGTCTCCAACACAATCCTTTAAATTCAGGGCATCTTTCACCTCAGCCAGGCTCCATTGCTCCTTCTCCCTGCCTGAAGCTGGGCTCAGTGAAAAGTGACCAAACTTGCCAAAAATATCTTGCAATAACCATTTTAAGTCAAATATAATCAATCCTGATGGGGCTGTATCAGGCTGGATGCTGCCTCTATGGACACGGCCAGTATTGGAAGGACACAGTATCTGTGGCAGGTACAACAACTGTAGAAAAAAAGTGAGAAAATTAATACTGCAAAACCCCAAGTGGATGTTTCCCCCTTAGTATGTTGCTACAAACTATGTAGACTCACGTTTTGCACAGACCCAAGTTTGGAAGCACAGGGCAGAAATATCAAAGTGCCTCAATGTATCTGAGTTTAGCTTTTGAGTGCACTGCTGGGGATACAGACCCACAATAGATATTCCGATCAAGTAAGTCCCACCTTGCCATGGTGGGGGAAGATTGGCACTCATACCTGTGAGAAGGTAGTACTGCTGCTTGACCCCTGAAAAACGGGCATACCCCTAAACACTGTATTTTCATTGCAACATAAACACAGGTGCTTCACCTGATTGGCAGATATAGCCGTGTGCCAGTGGTTTCTTATCCTACATTGGCACTTACCACAGGCTGCTTAGGAGCTTGTATGGATGCAAGTTCTCTTTTGAATAGCACCAATGGATGTTCACATTGGCACCGATTTTAGGGCAGTTGCAACTGTAAATAAGCCCTTCACTCAGCCAGTTAGCATTTTGAGACCCATGGAACATATGAGCTATATACAACACCAAAGTGCAGGGCTGGGCTAAGCCAACCGGGGGCCTAGCCTCCACTGCCTACCCCTAGTTCTGGCCCTGCCAAAGTGATACACGCAGTTTTGTTTTGGGAATTTCTCCACCAACTAAACCATTATATCTTGAAAAGTTTAAAGGGATACTACCACTACATAACTCCTTTTAATTTCATATAATTTTCAGGATATGCGTTTCCTATTAAACCAAAGAGTAGCAGCATGAGCAATTTTGTGCATTTCTCTGCCACCTGAAATATAACCTGTGTGTTAATAGCCTACTATTATCATGAAATCATTCATGAATTCAACATATCGATTTCTGTATCTCCGCTAAATCTCAGGTACAATGTTTTCCCAGGTGCAGTAACTAATAGGCTGTTTTTAAACAGATGTCTAGTAAATACTACCTGTTGATTGGTCACTATTGGTGATCAGACCTGTACTCTGCACCCCCTAGATCGTAAGCTCCACTGGCACAGATCCTGATGGAAATGTGATAAGCACCTTAGACCTAAAAAATAAGGCTGATGCCACTGAACTATAATTTTACTTGTGTGACCCACTCCTGCCTCCTCACCTCAGAGATGTTGTGCAGATACTCCACCGTTGTGTGCAATTTACCAGGAGAGACCAGCTTGGAGAAATGTTTAGCAATAGTGTCAGCAAAATCCTTCCAGCACTGGAACGAAACCTGCGCAGAAGGGAGAGGGAGGCCAGTCATGTTCAGTGCAACTTGTAGAACATTAACCAATCACATGGAAACATATCATAGTGCAGTCAGTCATACGCAAGGCCCAACAAAATGTGACTGTGGAGACTGCACTCCTGCAATGATTATTTTGATAAGACTTATAATTAATGAATTAAATCTGGAGTGGTCTGTGCTCATGTGTGCATCACAGCTTCTAAATAATATCAAATATTTTTTCACATACTCAGTTCTCCTAGAGAGAACAGCCATACACAGTAACAAACTTTGAAACACAGTGTTGGACTGCAGGGCCAGGAGCCCCAAGGAAACCTTATGCCAAAATATTTTCTGCCTCCGATTACTGTCACTTTCTGCTTTCTCTTTATTGCTTCACACAATCCTTCTGTCCATTTCTCCTCTTGGTTCTATCACAGGGATACCCATGATATAGTCATGTCCAAGGCAAATTTCTGGGTGACATCTGGGCCCACCAGGAATGTTTTGGATATCTGGTTGGTCCAACACTGATCTTAATTTGACTACGCAGCAGTTTGTACTTACATTGCGGGCACGTAGATTTGTGGCTTGCTCCAGTACAAGAGCAGTGATGTCGGGCAGAGGATCATGAGCATCGTTCTAAGGAAACATAAATAAGTCTGTCATATGAAGCATTTACTACTGGTCTGTGCATATTATACTTTTATCCTATGCTGTGACTGTAAAGGTGGCCATACACGTAGAGATCGGGCTGATCCGCCAAACGAGCGGATGAGGTGGGCGATATTGGGCTGATCCGATCGTGGGCCCTAGGGCCCAACGTTCGGATCAGTACGGGCGGTCGGATCGCGGGACCGCATCAATGAACAGATGTGGCCGCGATCCGACGGGATTTTTAATCCTGCCCGATCGACATCTGGCCGACTTTCGGCCAGATATCGATCGGGAAAGCCCGTCGGAGGGCCCCCCACACGGGCAGATAAGCTGCCGACAGAGTCTGTCGGCAGCTTTTATCTGTCCATGTATGGCCAACTTAAGTTGTTATCTTAGATTGCTAAAGAGTAGAAATGATTTATACACAGCATTCATCTGAAAGCAGAAAAACACTTTAGGTGTAATGATGGTGGTGGGGGGTGGGTTACATTTAACCACTTACTCGCTAAGACAAAGACTCTAACTACCATAACACATCTACTAGATTCTTACGCACATTTGGGGGAATGTAATTAAAGTTGGTAAAGGAAAACCCGATTTGCAATGTGAAAATGTATTCCTTTACTTTAGTTTGTGTGAATTTAATATGGCTTTTGTGAGATGCGAAATTGTTTAGTGAATACTTCCGACAGTGGAAGAAAGATTGAGAACTTTGTCATTTGTGCCAGTGTGAAGTGTAAGGAATAAAACTTCTTACTGAAAAACGTATGATTGCTCCAAAAGGTTACGACACCCTCAAGCACACTAAAAAGTGTGCAATGCAAATTCATAGTGCAACAACAGTCTAAAGAATATTATATGGAAAAATTCTAATTTTTTTATTTCTATTTTTGCAAATTGTTTTCCTCTTTGCGACTTTTATTACATTTCCTCAAGGAAATAGGTTAGATTATGATGATATAGATTTTCTGTTACTGGCTTTTATTACCATTCCCCCATTAGATGGCTAACTGTCATTTACCCATCTAAATGCCATTTAATTTATAAACCTATGGACAGTGGGTATCAAACTGTGTACTTTCCAAAAATATAAATTTTTTATGGCTGTACCCAACATAAAATGCAGTAAATCTGTTATTGTTGTAGTTAAATTGACAAATTACAGAGCATATGGGGTACAGGTATGGGACCTATTATCCAGAATGCTTGGGACCTGGGGTCTTTCTGGATAATGGATATTAAAGTAATTTATATTTTCATATTAAATATTAATAATATTAAATGAACCTAAGAGGCTGTTTTATCTTCCAATAAAGATTAATTACAGTTATGGGACCAGTTATCCAGAATGCTCAGGTTTTCTGGACAACGGATTTTTCCGCAATTTGGATCTTCATACCTTAAGTCTACTAGAAAATCATATAAACATGAAATAGACCCAATAGGCTGGTTTTGCTTCCAATAAGGATTAATTATATCTTAGTTGGGATCAAGTACAAGCTACTGTTTTATTATTACACAGAATAAGGAAATAGTTCAAGAAATTTTAATTATTTCATTAAAACTGAGTCTATGGGATACGGCCTTTACGTAATTTAGAAGATTGTGGATAACAGATCCCATACCTATACCACGTGTAAATCCTTGTTCAGAACAAAATAATAAAAGGAGCACTTTATAATTCTATAATATGGTCAGAAATGTCTGATTTTGGTTTATCACACAAATAAAACAGAACTTACACTGTGTATATGAATGTTTCTGATGGTCTATGTTGTGTGGGCATGGCTGGCGAGCTCAATACAATTGGCACAGATGATGTATCTATACACTGTACAAATGCACATACTGTATATATTAGGGATGCACCGAATCCAGGATTCGGTTCGGGATTCGGCCAGGATTCGGCCTTTATCAGCAGGATTCGGATTCGGCCGAATCCTTCTGCCTGGCCGAACCGAATCCGAATCCTAATTTGCATATGCAAATTAGAGCCAGGGAGCTAAATCACGTGACTTTTTGGCACAAAACAAGGAAGTAAAAAATGTTTTCCCCTTCCCACCCATAATTTCCATATGCAAATTAGGGTTCGGATTCGGTTCGGTATTCGGCCAAATCTTTCGGGAAGGATTTGGGGGTTCGGCCGAATCCAAAATAGTGGATTCAGTGCATCCCTAGTATATATACACAGGCAGAAGGTATTGTTCTTGTGTTACCTGTGGACTTTGCGTCACAATAAAGTCTCTCAGTGCTCGTTTAGTCTCTTGCACAGAAGTTTTGCATTTACAGTTTATTGGCAAAAATTTAAAATGGAAGAGTTGGAACAGCGCAGAATGATTCTCCCTCACGTTGTTGAAGAAACAATATGCTGCAAAAACAAATAGTGCAAATCTTCAGCAAACATCAGCAAGCACCCACCTCAGCTGATAATGAGCCCTGGTAGGTCACTGAAGTACATCCAGCTATATCTTATCCTTATTACTGAAAGCAGTGACATGACACACAGAGAAACGCTGGTTATGTTTGGGGAAGAAGTTAAAAAATGAAGAACAGAATGGGTTCAGGCAGAGTTTCTTAAACCAAGATTTAATCAGGGAGGAAGATTCATTAAAAATCTGCAAAAACTTGAGATATCTCAAATGTGCACTTGTAAACAAAAAATTAAATTTAAAAAACTGAATCTCTTATAATTGTGCCAAAAAAAAAAAAAAACAAACACCGTTTTTTCATTTTCAATGGGGTTACAAAGTGTGGAATTGACAAAATCGAATTTTTAAAAGCCTTTTTTTCTCTCATTATTTTACGGTTTTCTGGAGTTTCTTTGTTTTTTGCAGCCCTGTAATGTTCAAATGCTTTTCCATGGAAACCTTTTCTGGATTTTAAGTTGGGTTTCCCACATTTTTTGTGATCATTTCCTTAACACCCCCCCACCATCGTTTTAGTTTTTTTTTTTTTGCAGTTTAAACCAAGCTGACAGAGAAATACCTAATTTTACAGCTTTTAGCTGCTGACTTTATGTTTGAGTAAAACCAAAGACAATGTCATTTTAGTCATTAAAAGAGAAATGACTAAACGGCCTTCATTTTTCTGCCCTTGCAAAGATAGGATTATGAGGCTAGTCCTTAAAACTATGTCAGTTTTTAGTGTTTCTTCCCTTTTTGAGTGGCACAAATGGTATATCTTCAACTGAACTGTTAATAGCGACAACCCTTAAGGATAGTTAACCTTAAATTCATTTTTAAAATGTATTCTTTCAACCGTTTCAGTTGGTCTTGATTGGAATTTTAAAACATTTGCCTTCCTTTTATGCTTTTTCCAACTTTCAAAGAGGAAAAGGGTCGCTGACCATACAGCAAAAGAAATCTTTGCTCTATGAGGCTACAAGCTTACTATTATTTTTTTATGACTTACCTCAGCTAGCAGACTGAGTAACCTTTCTCTGGGTATTAACCTGTCACTGCATGCCCAGGGTGCATATCATGCCAAAAATGCACACTTGAATTTTTGCCCATTAGTCTAACATTACTCTTAACCCCAACCCTACCAACAATTTCAGAAAGTTAAGAGTGCTTTTGGAAAAGCCCATTGCTAGGCAACAGACGTTTCTTATAGTGTAACCTTGAACCCTGCAACTTGTGTGATGCATGGTCAGAAGACTATATACAATACATTTGTTTTCATATTGCCTGCTGAAAAAACAGCACATTGAGCTTCTTTATAAATAAAGGGACATAAAAATATGCTGCAAACTTTTGGAAATTATCCATCTCCATGAGAACAGAATTTAAAAAACAAAACGGAGACAGCAGAAATGTACATTTTATTGCTGGAAATTACTTTTGTTGGCTCCTTCCATTTGATTTATAGGGATAATAGGCTTCCGATTTCAGATGGGTTTTAATTTACATTTTATTTTTTCATGGGCAGACAAAAGGGCAAGTGAAGAGAATTGCAGATAGGGGAACAGAAAGAATAGGTACATGGGGATATTTGGGTGGACATGACGAACATGAATGAAGATAGAACATGGTACAATATAAAGTGAAAGGTGGCTTTATATATATGGTACCACCCTGGGGCAAGCTGTGCTGAAATCAGCTAGGGCACCAAAATGCCTGGATCTACACTGGTCATGTGCTCCTTACCTATATCTTCCCTGTTCTTCTCGGGAAGTTTATCTAGATGGCTTCCAATCAGCAGGACATGTGGCTTGGTGGGAATGTTCTTAGTCCCACTCAGAAACCGCAGCCAGTAGATAATCTGTGAAGCACAATGAGCATCATATGGACAATAAGAGCTTTTATACTTAAGATAAGATGTGATTATTTTGCATTAATAAACACTTGAAGTGTGTTACTTTGCATGCGATATATTTAACTGACAGCATCATATGGTTGAGAGCACATTGTAACATGATATTTTTTTACACCCACAAATTATTATACGTAAAGGGGTAGTTCACCCAGTCGCTGCAAAAAACAAAACAAAAAATACTCTGATTTCAATGTGTTTTGCAAATTTTTAGGCAAAGCAAAATGGGACAGATTTGCTAATCACTACCTGACATTGCTATTTAGGATGGATTATGTTGGTATGTTAGGATATTTGGGGCATATAATGGGATAACATGCAAGCTTTGAGATGGGTTTTAGAAATCCCCTAAAAACCACTAAGTTCACTGTTGCTTTGCAGTTTGGTTGCTTAACATAGAATTACATATTTATATTATAATTATAAATAATTATATTCTTTATATAAAAATATATGGGGTCTTTCACCACCTAATATGCATACAGGGGGCTTATTTTGCAGCAGCAGAGTGTCAGATATGAAATTCTAAGGAACTATTTGCATTGCATTATATACATTGATATACTTGCACACAATGGCCATCGAACTGTTCAGAGCCATGGCATGAATTTTAAGGTGTTATATCTTGGTATATAATGACAAGAAAAGATACTGTAAAATGCAAGTTTTGAGTCAAATTTCAGATTTAGCATGAAAACTGCTAAGTTTAGCAAAGCGTTGTAATGTAGAGTAGAAAGTCATGTTTATCCATTTTGTATTCATCTGAATGTATAAAAATAGAGGGTAACTATTGCTAGCGGATGATTGCAATCTAAAATATGACAATTTTCAGGGCAACGCTGAGACATTTCCATAAGTCTATACTAACTGGTTAATTCAGCTGTAAAGTAAACTTCTCATATATATTCATATAGATTTCGTTATTTTATCTTGTTGCAGAAGTAGAATTTCGGGCAGACTTATAAAGCTCAGGCTGTCCTGAAAAAGAAACAAAACAATTTATAGTCCTCCGAGGTAAACTACACATCCCACCAAGAGCAAATATGCACATGGGTAGTAATCTCATAACAATTAGCCAGTGACCAGTTAGAACAATAAATGCAGACATGCGATTGGCTGCCATGGATTATAGCCCAAGCTCAGATTTGTCTAGCCCTCTAGTGTTCTAATATAAGTCGTTGTCACTGATGATCACAGTGTAGTTTACTGATCAGAATAACTAGAAAAAGCAGATTGAGTTGCTATGGGTAACTTCCCAGGTGCACATTTGCTCAGTGTTGAGCCCCTAGGTGTGACAGGTTTCTCAAACAGGTTTCTCAAAGTCAGATCAGAGGAACAAGGACATGGCAGATTTACAGCACAGGATAATCAGAAAGGAACTCCGGACATGATACGGCTTGGATTAGCAGGAAGAGCCTTCATGATCAGAAACAAGGTACTGGGGAGCACAGACAACCTGAGGATGTACATCAGTACGAAACAGGTCCCTGGCCATAAACCAAGGAGTTCCAGACAACTCTTAGTGAGTTTATTATGAAAAGTCTCAAATATATATACAAAAAAATTATTTTGGGTATTTCAGGGTATTGTACCTGTTCAATAGCCCTTTTCTGCCCTCCTTGGAAGTCACTCGCTATTCCTTGTAGACTGAAGACTAGACAGTATATAGTGCTGTCTCCACACGTAGCAA
>CM044437.1:152781709-152794256 GCA_024363595.1 Xenopus borealis
TGTACAGATACTTTCAATTTCGTCATGCGTTTAAAGTTCAGTTCTCCTCTTTAGAGATAATCTATAATACTCCCCCAATGGAAGGGATACTTCTTGACCCTGGGGAAAAAAAATTAACATCCAGACTATATCAGGCAATTATCTCCTCAATCCCACCGCCCTTTAGAGGTGCCCAGCAGCGCTGGCAAAAGTTAATTCCGACATTGAGCGAGGAAGAATGGAGCGAGGCCACCGAGAATATCTATACAGACCTAATCTCCCTACGAGATAGGCTGATCCAATTCAAATTCACCCACCAACTATATATCACCCCTAAAAAACTCCAAAGAATGGGCAGACACCCAGAAGCTGTGTCCGAAATGTCAGACACCAGGGGCATCCTTCCTACACTTAGCATGGCAGTGCGTCCCAGTACAAAGTTTCTAGCAGCAAGTCACAACCTACCTAGCCGAAAACCTGGCCCTTCCCAATGTGTGCTCCTGTTGATATTTCTATGGGAACGGTCTATATCCTTTGACGGGTGAATGGCTAGTGTCAGAGAGTATCATAACGATAAAGGATTTATATCTCTCATCTTAATCCCCCATACGCTCTGGCGTTATCCATAGGAATGATTGAAGGCCATAGTGCTAAACAGTTCACTCCATAACTATAAAACCATTGTGTCAGCATGTCTCCTGGGGCCCTGTGTAGGAATGTTGCTCAATAACTTACTTTGACACCAGTGGCTATGTATAGCCAACAGATGACTGTTGCGGACGTTGGAAAGAGGAGATTTATGTTGCAATTCATTCTGCAAAATATAATGAGAAGCAAATATTCTAGACATAGGCGTACAAGAAGGAGTCTGTCTATGTATGGTAGAATGTATAACTCTTTGTTATCACCCATGTACGACGTAAAAAAGGGTACATAAACTTGTGTCCTGGGAGAGAACTTGGGAAAGACACTCGTGTAGCATCTTGAGTGAAACTCTGACTGTTCTTCCCAGGCAAAACCTATTGTCTGTATTTGGACTCAATAAACTACCTCCTGTATTTGTAAGTGCCTTATCTCTTGGTTTTGCTTTACACACGAGGTCATAGAGGTAGAAATAAACCAACACTCCCCAGAGTCCTGCTTGTTAGGTCTGGTAGATGATTTGGTACACCTGAACAAAAGTAGGTCACTTATGCGGACAACCCTGTATTTTGGGAAAAAAACTGGTCATAATGAAATGGATGAGCACAAATTCCCCTACAATTACACAATGGATAAACCTAATTAACAAAGCCCTTCCCGCTATCAAGCTTACATACCTAGCCCGGGGGCACCCAGGCAAATTTGATAAGATTTGGGGCCCATGGCTAGACTACCTGAATAAAGACTTGTGTAACATACAGGTGGTTGGTGGAAGGGACGGGTTGGGATGGTAAGAAACTGGTATATGTACATGTATGTAAACTGAAATATAAACCTGTCTGTAAACCTACCTGGATGCATACTCCCGAAAGGGACCACTTGTGACATCAAACGCTAAATTTTAAATTGCGAGCCAAGTTTGTTTTATTTTTTGTTGTTATGTAATTACTTAACTTGCAAAACAAAATAAAGACTTTAAAAAAAAAACACATTTAACTATTAGTCAAAGATAACAAGTAAACACAAGTAAACACAAAATGCAGTTTTTAAATGAGGGTTTTTATTATTTAGGGAGAGAAAAAAATCCAAACCTGTGTGAAAAAGTAATTGCCCGCTGAACCTAATAACTGGTTGGGCCACCCTTAGCAGCAATAACTGCAATATATATATAAAATTTTTTATATAAAACAGTATATAGTGCTGTCTCCACACGTAGCAAGGAGAAGGGGATGAGTGAAGTAACGCTCCATCTAGCCAGCAAAATCCCAGATAATCAGAGTGGTGTCTGAAATGAGCAGATAGTGTTGTTCCTACCCCAACATACTACACAAAACAACAGTAAAATACATAGGGTGCTCATACTCACCATTCAGATCAGCGTGGGCTATGGAAACACCTTTGCTGGAAGGAGGGAACTGTGGTTTTAAAAATAACCCAGTCTGAGAGAAACAGATATTGATGAAATTGGTACTAGCATGTATTTATGTGTGTAAACTCCACAGACACAGGAACTGATATAATGTAAAGTAGTAAACATTATTATATGTCTTATATCAGGGATCCCCAACCTTTTTTATTAGCAACATACAGATGTCAAAGTTGGGGAGCAACACAATCATGAAAAATGTTCATGGGTGTTAGAGTCCTGCAGCGGGTTGCTCGTAGAATTTCTGGGTGCGGGTATAGAAGTGGGCCCGTGGTTCTGCGGGTTGGCGGGTTGAGGGTCGAGTCGTGGATCCTCGCTATATCGATTTTTACTCCTTTTTCTCAGCATTTCTACTTCTGATGATGTCACATCCGGTTTAAATTGAAAGCACTTCCTGTTTTACTCCTTTTTTTTCTGATCACGGCTACTTCCGATGATGTCACTTCCGGTTTACAATGACAGCACTTCCTGATTCTTGATGGTCAATGGGTCGCGGGTCCGGGTTGCAGATCTCGGGTTGCGGGTACGGGTCGGAGTCGAAGCGGGTAAGAATGCGGGTCCGGGTCCCAAAAAATGGACCCGCGCAGGACTCTAATGGGTGTTGCAAAATAAGTGCTGTAACTGGCTATTTGGTAGACCCAATGTGGACTGAGAGCCTTCAGGAGGTTCTGTGTGGCAGTACACCTGGTTTTTATGCAACCAAAACTTGCCTCAAAACCAGGAATTTAAAAATAAGCACCTGCTTTGAAGCCACATCAACATCCATGGGGTTGGTGAGCAAAATGTTGCTCACAAGTCACTGGTTGGGGATCACTATCTTATATAGTTCATGGTGCATCAGCAGATGAAGAAGTGAAGAGGAGCTGCAGCATAGCGTGTGCCTGGTCAGCCCAGGTATTGCTGCATTTAATGTAAATGACCATTAGTTGTATAAGAATGTTAATCATCCAGCCAAACTTTCACATGGGGGTCAAAAGTGACTAATGTACTGAATGAATGTAATGAAACTGGGGGTTCTCCTCAGTGAAAATAAAAGTGGTGCTTGAGCCAGCAAGGAAAAAACAAATATATATGTGTCTATCCACCTCTCCTGTCCTACTACAACAGTTTTAGTAAAAGCTTCTGCAAATAAAGCATGCAGTCCTACTGGCTTCTCAAAGAAACATTTGGACACAACTCATGCAGCAGGGACTAATGGGGAGCTAGGAGGTAAGTTAAGTTAAGAATGGAGCCTGGGGAGAACACTGGATGGGTCATCAATTACCTCTTTCAGTTTGCTGACAAATATGGTTTTTCCAGTGCCACTGGACCCACAGACAAAAACCTTCACTGATTTCCCTGTTCCTCTGGGAGTATTCACAGAACCCTCTGGTTACAGTAGAGATGAATTTGGGTTCAGAGACTGATGGGGAGGCTGCAGTGAATTCTTCATAAGCTGTTCCTAAATGAAGGGTACTTTATCATGCTACTATGTCACTTTATCAATCCATACCAAATACATCTGTTTTTGCATCAAAATCTCTCATCCTCATCTATTTAATTTGACTTCTGTGTTTGAACAACCATTTCTTATAACTGTGACTCACTTGTATCTTCTGCTGTATTCTTCTAATGATGCACTCTGGAGCTTTTATGACTCTGGCAACATCCAGGAGAGTGAGTCCTTCCTAAGGAAAGAATGAGAAATGAATTGAGCACGGAGAAGCTGCAGCATGTTACACCTCAGGCAAGTATGGACAAGTGGCAAACTAGGGCAGAGAGCTGCTGTAAATGAGAACAATTAGACACAGGTCTAATCATTTACAGCAACTGGGTGCTATTCACTGCCAATCAGCCTGAAGTTTGTGTTTGTTCGACAACTAGTGTACTAACATTTGACCAAGGCCAGTGACCAAGTGGATAAAGTATAAGGAAATTTGATTGACTTCCCTTACTGGGATGATATTCAGTGCTATATTTAGAAGAGACCAGAGCAATAAAGACACCTGCTATAGATTTCCAATGTGATGGTACACTTCCTTGCATAGCCTGGGACAAATTAGTGACCTTCATGAAAATTTGGGCTCTGAGGGGTGTGGCCGGCAGCCATATGTGAGTGGACGCATCTTAGCTTGGCTTTTAGGGCAAAAAAATTCTGCGAAACCACTGACTGCGGTATTACCACAAATACACCTCATGGGGCAAAATATGGCACAAAAACGGGCCTTCGATTTTTAAACAGGACTAGCAGAATCTGCGCAAACACACATCTGCAGCCAGAGCAAAAAATCTTGAGAGACCTGTGCTCCGCTCTCTCAGACCCTACAAAATCTGCACAAAAAGATGTCGCTAGCTGCATACAAAAGTTGGATGACTTGGAAAACGACTCCACGGAAATAATATCAGGCTGGTCAGATTCCCTGAAATAGCACAGCGAATTGCTCCGGAGGAGTTTGTGACAGAAGAAAATTCTCTGGCATGTTTGCAGTGGAGCGGGCACATAGGGTCCCTATAAGGCCACTCCTGGCGTGATTATTAAACACCATAGTTAGAGACACCGTCCTTAGACTGGCCCGTGAAAAGAACACCCTTCAGTTCCAGGTGTGCAGATTGTCTGTCTACGCAGATTTTTTCATCTGAAGTACAGAAACAGAAAGGGCCAAGTTCCAGGATGCCAAGCGGAGCCTGTGAGCAGAAAACCTGCAATACGCAATGTTGTATCCTGCGAGGCCCCAGGTGAGTGCTGACGGCTTCAACCACTTCTTCACCTTGCCGCAAGATGTAAATGGCTGGCGACACCTGGAATGCAACACCTTCATCAGGATTTAATCAAAAAGTGCACATTGTTGCTTTATACCCCTCGGCCCCTCCCAGCTAGCCAAGACCCCTCCTCATTAGTGAAATCATTAATTCAATTAGTCCAATAAAGTCCAATATACATCTGTGTGAATGATAATTACATATTCATATTTTACTCACTGCCCAAGGTTGTATCTATTATATCTCAAAATAGGAGTACCACAGTGATTCTTATCTGTGAAGGAAAAAAGGTTCAATCAAATAATCATTAAAAAGAATTTAAATATCTAAAACCACTAATAACACACACATTACAAAAAACAAGTCAGATTAAAATTTTTATTAAGACCTTTTGGGGAAAGTGTTTTTAACCACCAAATCCAAAAGGCTTCCCTCCGTAATAAAGATCTTTTTAAATCATTACCTGCATCTTTATTTATCACCTCCAGAATTTGCCATCTAATTTGTGAGACACTTTGTTTTGTTTCAAAGAAATGTCTGGCCAACAAGGTTTCTTTTTTATACTTCTCTTTATTTTTTCTCTTTACCTCCGCTCTCACTATCATTATTCTTATTTTTAGGTTTATAATTCCTAAGCACACTTTTGTGTTCATTTAGCCGGGTTTTAACAGCTCTTGACGTCTGGCCTACATACCCCAAGCCACATGGGCATTTTAATAGATACATCACTCCTTCTGTATTACAGGTTGCCATATGTTTCAATTGAATCTCATGGCCTTGGCTCGGGTGATTACATTTATCAACTTTAATAACCCCATTACAATGGCCGCAATTATAACAAGGGAAAGTACCTTTCTTATTGAATAATAAACCCCTGGTAGTTTTGTTCTTAAAATCCGATCTTATAATCCCATCCGCCACACTCCTGCCCCTTTTAAAACTAAAAAGGGGTTTCTTAGTGAATAATTTTCCATATATTCGTTCTTTCTGTAAAATATGCCAGTGTTGTAAAATACTTTTTCTTATTAAAGCAGAATGCGGGCCAAACGTAGTTACACATACACTTTCCTGTTTTTTCTCTACCCCTTCCCTTTTTTGTAGTTAGCAGTAGATCATCCCTCTCCATCATCCTGACTTCATTTTTAATCTGCCTTAACTCATCCTTATCATAACCTGTTTCCTGAAATTGACATAATTTCTGGTGCATATTTCTCATACAAATCGTCTGTTGATGTAATCCTTTTGGCTCTAATAAACTGACTTTTTGGTAATCCTCTACAGACCCCTACTGGATGACAACTGTCCTTCCGTAATAAATTATTCCTATCTGTTGGCTTTCTATACATATCTGTAATGAAACTACCATCTTTCAATGTTACCTGTACATCCAGAAAATTAACTGTTTGTGGACCCATGCTCATCGTAAACTTAATCATGTCATGTACACTGTTGATATATGTAAAAAAATTAGCTGTTCCATTGAACCTCAAATGATGAACATATCATCCACAAATTGTCGCCAAACCGATATATTTGCTTATACTCGGGATGGTTAAGGATATATCTATGTTCAAACCCATGCATGTATATATTTGCATATGCCGGAGCCATGTTCGCACCCATACTCGTTCCTTGCAATTGAAGACAGAAGTCCGTATCAAAGCGAAAATAATTTCACTTCAACGCGAACTCCAAACAATTACAAAGGATATTCACCTCATGCATTGGTAAAGTTTCATTCACCAGGGTCTGTAGAGGAATAACAAAAAGAGAGATTTTTGTACTTACCGTTAAATCTTTTTCTCTTGTCCTAGATTGGGGGACACAGGCACCATGGGGATGTAGATCCTGCAGACGGAGACTGGACACTAACTTGTTAACTGTGACTCCTCCTCCTGCTGTGGGCTTCATCCCCCTGCCTCCTCCTATCATCAGGCCAGGACTGGCAATCTGTGGGTTAGGGCAAATGCCAGAGGGCCTGCTATAAGGTGCCATAGAAAGTCAGTATTTAGTGGGCTGGTGGGGACTGTTTGGGCCTCTATGTGGGCTGATTGGGCCTCTGTGTACCTGAAATGCCAGGGCCTATTTTGATTCTCAGTCCAGTCCTGCCTATCATCCTCAGTTTCAACCGAAGAAGGAGCATAATAACAGAAAGAGGGGTCCCTTAACCCCCAGTAAACACTACTTGCGAAATAACTATATACATAATTAACAGTGTCAGCCCGGGAGGGAAGGCCTGTGTCCCCCAATCTAGGACAAGAGAAAAAGATTTAACAGTAAGTTTCTCTTGTCTGATTGGGGGACACAGGCACCATGGGGATGTCCCCTGAGGGCGGCACACTGGAAGAACCCCTTAGTGCTCAGTAAGAACAGACTGTAGGACTTTCCTCCCGAAGCTGGCTTCGGCTGAGGCCTGCATGTGTGGTCTGTAGAATCGCGTGAATGTATTAAGGGAAGCCCAGGTGGCCGCTCTGCAGACCTGTTCCGCCGACCCCTGATGGCGAATAGCCCAAGACGTGCTGATTGAGCGAGTGGAGTGAGCAGTTACTTTAATCGGTGGAGACTTTCCCTTCAGCGTGTATGCTCTTATGATTGTGGAGCGGATCCACTTGGATATGGTGGTTTTAGAAGCCTTGGTTCCCTTCTTAGGTCCGTTCGGATTAATAAAAAGGGCATCTGTCATTCTGATCTCCTTTGTGGCCTCTAAATATCTCGAGGGCCCGAACGACATCTAACTTGTTCAGTTTACATTCAGCTGGATTTTTTGGGTCTGGACACAGGGATGGTACGACTAAATCTTGATTAAGGTGAAATTCTGATACAACCTTAGGTAAGAAGTCTGGTGTCGGTCTCAAGACTACCTTATCCTTGTGCATAGACATGAACGGTGACTTGTAAGATAGTTCGGCTAACTCAGAGACTCTGCGAGCTGATGTAATAGCTAACAGGAAAACTGCCTTTTCCGAACTTCTGCCTTCGCACCATGTGATGAATGTCTTCCATAATCTGTAGTATATTTTAGCTGAAACTGTCTTTCTTGCTCGTGGCATGGTAGGTATGGCCTCTACTGGGGCTCCCGTTCTTCTGAGGACTAGGGTCTCAAGAGCCATGCCGTTAAAGCCCACTGATGAGCACACGGATGAGCGATCGGACCTTGTGTTAGAAGATCCTCCCTCTGCGGCAGCCGGAAGGGGTCATCCTTGGCCATTTCCACTACTTCTGCGAACCACAATCTTCTGGGCCAGTATGGGGTGACCAGAATGGTCTGCGTTCCCTATCTCTTTATCTTCTTTATGACCTTTGGTAGAAGTGCCAGGGAAGGAAAAATGTAAATCATCTTGGCTCCTGGCCACAAACCCTGGACTTCCCTGTTGTTTCTGGATGCCATTAGGTCGACTTCTGGTAGTCCCCACCTCTGGACTATGAGCTGAAAGACTTCGGGATGTAGGCTCCACTCGCCTTGGTCTAGTGTTTCCCTGCTCAGATAGTCTGCCATCCAGTTGTCCACTCCTGTGATATGTACTGCTGATATGGCCGGAACGTAAGCTTCTGCCCACTTTAGGATGTATTCTGCTTCCCTTAGGGCTGCTGGGCTTCTGGTGCCCCCTTGGTGATTTACCCCTTCCCTATGAGTAGTGGAGTGAACCTTTCGAGCGAGTATCGAATTGCTCTTAGCTCGAGTAGGTTGATGGATGGAGCCTTTTCCTCTTGTTTCCAAAGTCCTTGGGCCGTTCTTTGTCCTAATATTCCACCCCACCCTTTTAGACTGGCATCTGTGGTTAGGACTGTCCATAGGTGGTTGGGGAAGGGCTTCCCTAGCGTGGTCCTCTGTGGAAGTGTCCACCATTCTAAAGATTTCTTCACTCTGTCTGGTAAGACTACCCACCGATCTAGGTCCTTCCGATCCCTCCTTTGCTGACGAATGATCATCTGTTGAAGGGGTCTGGCGTGAAGTTGCGCATAGGGGATTGCTGGAAATGCTTCTACCATCATTCCCAGGGTTTGCATGGCTGTGCGGAGCGTGACCCTGGGGCTCGTAATAAGCGAGTGAATGCATGTCTGGAGTGTGTTGGTCTTTTCCCTTGGAAGGAAGGATCTCCCCATCCTGGAATCTAATATCAGACCTAGGTATTCTGTGGCCTGAGTCGGAGCTAGCTGGGATTTGTTGTAGTTGATCATCCAGCCTAGTCCTGTTAGGGTCTGTAGTACCAGGGAGGTATGTAGCCTGGCTGTCTCTGCAGATGGGGCCTTGATGAGTAGATCGTCTAGGTAGGGTATGACAGTTATCCCCCTGAGGCATAGTTCCTCCAGTGCTGCTGCCATGACCTTGATGAAGGCCCGGGGGGCAGAAGACAGTCCAAAGGGGAGGGCGACGGACTGCAAATGCCTTCCGTTCACATAGAATTTTAGGAATTTGTGATGGGATGGGTGTATGGGTATGTGGAGATATGCGTCCTTGACATCGATCACTGTCATGAACTCGTTCCTTTCCATTGCCCCGAGTACCGACTGGATAGATTCCATCATGAAGTGTCTGACGAAGGTATTGAGCGTCTTGAGGAGGACTGGTCGAAGGGTGCCGTCCTTTTTGGGGACTGTGAAAAGATTGGAATAGTATCCCTTTCCTTTTTCGGCCTAGGTCCTGGATGACGGATAGAAATCCTGCCCTGTCGGACTGCTTGGGAAGTCGGGATACGAAAAATCTGTGGGGTGGTGGTTGTGAAAATTCTATCAGAAGCCCTTGAGATACCACTTGCAGAACCCACTGATCTCTTATCTTGTCTTTCCACACCTCCCGAAAGGATCTGAGGCGGCCGCCTAACAAAATCTCTTCGGGGTGGGCACTTCTTCATGCTGTGGATGATTTGTCTTGTGAGGGCTTTGCGGTTACCTTGGCAAATGACCAGCTGTGTCTTTGCTTCTGCTGAAAGCGGGAACGGAAGTTAGAGTTGGGGCCCTCTGACTGAATCTTTGACCTTTGTCCTTGACGAAAGGGGCGAGAGAATGGTCTCCTCTTGAAAGGGGTTCTCTTGGTTCTGGTTTGAGGGAGCAAGGAGCTCTTGCCTCCCGTTGCCTGAGATATGATCTTCTCGAGTTCTGACCTGAACAATAGCTTGCCTTGGAAAGGTAGGCTGACAAGGGAGCACTTAGATGTCAGATCTGCTGACCATGTCTTTAACCATAGGAAGCGGCGTGCTGCGATAGACTGTGCCGATGCTTGCGCTACCATCTTTGCAGCATCTAGTGATGCGTCGCAGATGTAATTTGTGGCATCCGCTATATGAGATAAGAGATTATCTGTGGAGGGGTCCTCAGAGCCTATGAGCTATGCGGTTTGTTCCACCCAGACTTCCATGGCTTTTGCCACCCAGGCTAAAGCGAATATTGGTCTAAAGGCGTTACCTGCTGCTGTGAAGGTAGCCTTGTTGAACCCCTCTAGGCGTTTGTCTATTGGGTCTTTAAAGACTGCCGCGTCCACCACTGGGACAGTAGTATTCCTGGAAAGTCTGGATACTGGTGGGTCAACTGCTGGGGGTGATGACCAGCGGTAAGTGCATTCTTGTGGAAACGGTTATGTCTGAGGAAAGCGCCTGGAAATTTTCCATTGGGACTTGATGATCTCCTCTAATTGGTCGTACGCTGGAAAGATGTAAGACCTCTTCTTTTGTCTCTTAAATATGTTTTTTGCTGGTTCCACCGTAGGAATAGTGTCTTCGATGTTCAGGGTCATGAGAACTGCCTGTATTACACCTTCAACCTCCCTCTCTGATATGGCTGAGTTTTGTTCCCGGTCTTGATCCGAGTCAAACACTTCGTCAGATGGGGGTGAAACGTTATGTTGCTTGGTACTGGTAGAGCGATAGTCTGCTCTAGTTGGGTTGGAAAGGCATTCAAGGACCTTATCTAGTGTCTCTGGAATGCGGGCCGGATTTTGATCAGACTCTGTAGTGCCCACGGGGGAATTAGAGGGGTCTTTGGGTCTGCATTCTACACACACAAGATGCGGGGAATTTGAGCACCCGATCCAGAAGTGGAACGGCGCCAACAGAAGGCGGAAGCGGAAGTGCGCCGGTCGCGCGGTAAGAAGAACCAGAAGTGCGACTCGGTAAAGTTAGCCGTTAGAACCGTGGAGCGCATCAAGGAAAAACTTGTAGCTACAAGGGGGTAAAAAAGGTGAAGGGTTACTCACCTAATGTCCAGCTGCTACGTGCCCTGATACGAAAAAACGTCTCCCTGTGAATCTCCTAGGTATATATTTTATCTATATACCATAATGGTAAATAAATAAATATATATGTATATATATATATATATCTATATATACATACACACACCACAGCTTAAAATTTTTGGACATTGTCTTCAGCATAGGGAGGTAAGGGAGCAAGCCTGCAGACCTCCGGGGAGCAGGAAGGCTGTCGGGCAGTAGTAAGGTGTGCAGCTGGAGAGGCGCTTGAAGTGTATTCAGTGGCCCCTGATGTGGCATGATCTGACCGGAGTCCTTGATCACTCGCTCCAGCCACTGTGTATTGTGTCTTCCTTCTGAGGACACTAAACGAAACTGAGGATGATAGGAGGAGGCAGGGGGATGAAGCCCACAGCAGGAGGAGGAGTCACAGTTAGTGTCCAGTCTCCGTTTGCAGGATCTTCATCCCCATGGTGCCTGTGTCCCCCAATTAGGCAAGAGAAAGTCAGTTTATTAGAGCCAAAAGGATTACATCAACAGACGATTTGTATGAGAAAAAGGCACCAGAAATTATAGGTCAATTTCAGGAAAGAGGTTATGATAAGGGTGAGTTAAGGCAGATTAAAAATGAAGTCAGGATAATGGAGAGGGATGATCTACTGCTAACTACAAAAAAAGGGAAGGGGTAGAGAAAAACAGGAAAGTGTATGTGTAACTACGTTTGGCCCGCATTCTGCTTTAATAAGAAAAAAATATTTTACAACACTGGCATATTTTACAGAAAGACCGAATATATGGAAAATTATTCACTAAGAAACCCTTTTTTAGTTTTAAAGGGAGTGTGGCGGATGGGATTATAAGATTGGATTTTAAGAAAAAAAACTACCAGGGGTTTATTATTCAATAAGAAAGGTACTTTCCCTTGTTATAATTGCGGCCATTGTAATGGGATTATTAAAGGAGATAAATGTAATCACCCGAGCCAAGGCCATGAGATTCAATTGAAACATATGGCAACCTGTAATACAGAAGGAGTGATGTATCTATTAAAATGCCCATGTGGCTTGGGGTATGTAGGCCAGACGTCAAGAGCTGTTAAAACCCGGCTAAATGAACACAAAAGTGTGCTTAAGAATTATAAACCTGAAAATAAGAATAATGATAGTGAGAGCGGGGGTAAAGACAGGAAAAATAAAGAGAAATATAAAAAAAAAAAACTTTGTTGGCCAGACATTTCTTTGAAACAAAACAAAGTGTCTCACAAATTAGATGGCAAATTCTGGAGGTGACTAATTAAAGATGCATGTAATGATTTTAAAAGATCTTTATTAAGGAGGGAAGCCTTTTGGATTTGGCGGTTAAAAACACTTTCCCCAAAAGGTCTTAATGAAAATTTTAATCTGACTTGTTTTTTGTAATGTGTGTGTTATTAGTGGTTTTAGATATTTAAATACTTTTTAATGATTATTTGATTGAACCTTTTTTCCTTCGCAGATAAGAATCACTGTGGTACTGTGAGTAAAATATGAATATGTAATTATCATTCACACAGATGTATATTGGACTTTATTGGA
>CM044437.1:153043087-153055278 GCA_024363595.1 Xenopus borealis
TTTAAAGCGGGCAGTCATATTTGTAAAATTAACATGGTAATTGGGGGGGTGGCCACAAAAATGGGTGTGGCCAAACATTTATGCAGCCACAATGTCTCCTGTACTTTCCTAACAATCCACTCTGGGCTGGCAACGGAAATATTTTAATATTTTCTGGTTGGGGGCAGGGCCGGAACTAGGGGTAGGCAGAGTAGGCACCTGCCTAGCGCGCAAAGTTTGGGGGGAGCCAGGCATGTACCTTTTACTGCTGCCTAACCCCAGTCCAGGCTTCAGAATCCAACGTTTTTTGCTCCTTGGTCCATAGTGGTGCATGGATCAGTGCTCATGCGTGCGCTCCCAGAGAGGAGGTGACGCGAGGTTCAGCGAGCATGCTCACTCTTGTGTAGTGGCACAGCGTAGGGGCAATGGGGCAGGGTGGGTTGCCTGGGGCGCCCATCAGGCCTGGCTCGGCCCTGGTTGGGGGTCACCACAACATGAGGAACTGTATTAAAGGGTCGCAGTATTAGGAAGGTTGAGAACCACTGCCTTAAAGCAATAACTTCACTCTAACTCTCGGTATGCTGAGGTCAGCAATGCCCAACTTCTTACAGCCAGTGGCCAGATTATTAAACTCATTGGTCGACAATATACTACTCGTAACTTTACAGATCGACTTGGTTCTACTCCTGGTGGGGCTGTGCAGCAGGTAAAGAAAAGACTGAGGCGTACATTACCGTGCTCTCAGCTAAACGCCAAAGAGGGAGACGGAATTCTATTGGAACAGAACAACTACAGAATGGAGGGGCGACAGTCGCTGGAGTGATGGGGGGGAGTCAGATCATTGTGTAGTTTGTCTGTCACCCTCTTTAGCTTTTAGCTGCACCATCTGAAGAACATTCCTGTCAAAAGCTTTTAAATGAAACACAAGAAAACCATCCATGTGCCACATTGACCAATTAACATCTTTGCATAGTTACCGTCCTTGCTCTCTATTGTGTCCCTGACATTGGATCTCAGTCCTATTCAGACTCTCTCGGCTCTTGTTACTGACTTACCTTGCTGATTCTCTGTATCTGGGATGGACAGGTTTGAAACTATTTGAAAGCTCAGCTATCTCCTTTCACTACAGAGGATGCTGCTATAGGCAATGGTTAAATTTTGTATTCTACTATCCATGTTCAGGGCCACGCAGTTGCAGCCTTACTAAATGGTCTCCATTCTGTCGGTTTTAATTAAAGGAACAGTAACATCAAAAAAATGAAAGTGTTTTAAAATATAAAACAATGCAAACAGAATGCACAGTTGCCCTGCTCTGGTAAAACTGCTGTGTTTGCTTCAGAAACACTTCTATTGTTTATATAAATAAGCTTCTGTGTTGCACTGGCGGAAGCCATTCACAGGAGAAAAGGCTCAAGTTACACAGCAGATAAGCTCTGTAGAACATGATGGTGTTATCTGTTATCCACTATGTAACCTGTGCCCAATAGCCTTTTTTCAATATCCATCATTGCTACACAGCAGCTTGTTTATATAAACTATAGTAGTGTTTCTGAAGCAAATCCACCAGTTTTACAAGCACAGGGCAACCGTACATGATAGTTTCATTACTTTAAAACACTTTCTAGTGTTAGTGCTCCTTTAAATGAGCATCCTCACCTATGAAAATGAAAATTTGTGGCAAACCTTTAGGCATTTTGCCTTTGCATACATCAAATCAAATGGAAGTGATGTAGCCCTGGTTACAATAGAACCTGCAGAAAATCCCAGAACAGCTGGGTTGTTGTTAGGCTGTTGTAGTGTAGTGCAACATCATCTGCTGGATTAGAGGTTTTGGGGCCTGACTTTGGTTCATTGCCTGCCGGCACTACAAGACCGTTTCATACAGAGAACTAGTTACTGTGATGTGTGGAGCACAAAGAGTTAATGGGTCAATGTGGTGAAGTTTAGTGATGTTTCCTTGTGCCTCACCTGAAGGCTGGTGACAGTGAGCCGGCGGGCATCGTCCGACGTGGCAACGATGGGAACTAGGAACGGACTCTGGGGAATATGTTCATCATTGAACTTGATGATCACTTCGTAGTCACCTGCAGGAAGAAGAAAGTCTTAGAAGTAGAACACATAGGGGAAAAAAAAAAACAGAAAAAGCAAAAACATAACGACCAACTGCAAATATACTTCTCCCTACTCACAGTAGGTCTTCCCATAAGCAGACCTACCAGGCTCTTGTACAACATAGGACACTCCAGAAGAGCCATCTTTCCGGTCTTCAAATGAAAGTTCTGCTTTACTTGGGCCTTCCACAGCAATGGAGAGGCCGCCGGCACCAGCTTCCCGGGTCCATATGCTGAATTCAGCTGGAGAGTAACAGAACAAACCTCAGTGTTATTAATCATGCTATTCATTCATTTGAAAAGATTCTTGTAAAGGGGTTAGGCCTAGGAGTTACATAGTGGGGCCAAGAGATAGGTTCAGTCTGCTTTGGCCCAGCACTTTGGTACCTAAATTGGACATGGATTAGGTGTATGGCCAGCCTAAGCCCTATGATCACTTACCTGGTACTCCAGCCTCTCCTCTTTCTAGTCCAGGGCCTCCAGCCTTCACTTTCTCAGCTCCACCTTCTCCCAGGGGTCCCACTGTGAACTGGAATGGGCTCCCTGGCACATGCTCCCCTCTGTATTTTACACTCACAGTGTGGATCCCAGTCTCTTGTGGTACAAAACGCACACAAGATGTGTTCTGTCCAAGGTCAACAATCTCTGCTTCTTGTTTCCTTCCTGATGGGCTGATAACCTCTGCAGTCAATTCTTGCCTGTCAATTTCTGGGGGAATAACATAATAAATAATTACCTTGTTATTATCAAATTAGCAACTCTGTACATTAAAGGACCAGTACACCATCACTGTTTCCCCTCCCCCATATTGAAATTTTCCATATTCTTATTTTCCATTTGCTTTCAAAAGGTATACTTAATACCAGGGGAAATTCCCTGGGTTTTCTAATAGCCTGTACTAACAGACATGAGAAGTCCATGCTGGCTAATGTATTCTCCTGTACCAAGAAAGATTCCGAGGTAGAACGGCCCTTTATGAGCAAAGCCAATGTTCAATGAATATTTAATATTTCTGTCACAAACTTGATGGTTTGTGCAAAATGTAAAACCGTAATTTTAAACTACAAGTCCCATGACCCCTTGAGGAACTTCAAATGTTGGGGGATGCAGTGTTTTTAAGTCCAAAAAGAGCACTGGAAATCCCGGTTCTTAATGCACATGCTTTCCATGGAACTCAAAAGAGGACATGCAGTAAACATAACCCCCATATATCACACACACATCATATGTATTTTAAAAACATGCAGTGTTCCATCTGTGCGAGTATTTGCATATGTGTGAGGAGCAGCCATATTACTTGCATCGGTGGAGCTGAACCTACACAACATTCAAAGAATCAGGAGGCATTTCTACTGCACAGCATGTAATCCATGCAAATGTGTCTCATTGTAAAGGCAAATCAACCCAAACCAAACTCATTACGGCACCCTCTGAGCTAACAGCTCCCGCTCTGAGAAGGCTGTCCCTGCCCCGAGATGGCAGATATTGGAAGGGTGTGTGATTGTTTGGCTTCTGTTGGCCACAGGGGACTGAGTTTGTGGCATGTAACAGCATCTCCCGGGAAAGCGCCATTTGGAACCATGTTGCTAGAGGAGTGGAACACAGACATAAAACTAAAGCCTGTAGGGAAGTAAATATCCCCCAAAAAACATTGAATTCACTCCCCAATATCAACAAGATAAATATCCCACCCCAGACACTTGTTATTGCAGACCTGACAAAGCTGAAACCGTATTTCACATTTTTCTCAAGTAATAAACATATATATATATAAATTGCAGAGATTTTTTCATTACACAAGGGGTACCTGCCATTTCTGTAAATGATATAATAATCCATTAACTCAACAGTTAAAAAGTTGTTTGCCTGAAGCGCGTATCAAAATAAAAACCGGCTATAAATATGGTTTTACAACTGCATGATCTCTCTAAACACAATCTAATCCCTGGTTTATTTACCCAAACTTCAACACATCTCACGCATCTTCACATTTAGCTGGGTAGCTGAACTGGAGTGGTACTTGCTGGAAAGGCATCATGAATCATGAGTGTTGGAAGATATGTTCCATTAGTGCTTTATTTTGGATTTTTTGGATGACGTTTCACATGGTCTCCCATAAAGAATAAGGCCCTGTAAGCTATTCATACTAATGTACAAGTCTCTAATGTTCTTTGTTACGCCCACAATTATGCCAACATAACCCTGACATAAGGGGCTAATTAAGTTTCCTGCCAACTAAAGTGAAAAATCTTTGTTTCCACATTTCCCATGTGTAGTCACAAACTGTGCACAGGATTAGTTCCGCCCCAGATGGACCCTAAATTGTTGACTGCAACTAAAAGAAAATCTTTGCACCTCCTTGCAAACATGACATGGCTCCCTGAATACCTGGTATTTTCAGGTTGAGCTCGCAAAGACCACCCACAGAGGCCACGGATGGTGCTTTCCTCCTGCGTGTGATGCTCTCCTTCACTCTTCCCTCCCCGATCACTTTGGCTGTGAATGGGCTTCCTACAAAATAAAATGGAGATGATGAAAGACCTTGCTGCTATTACTGTGGCATCCTCCTTTAATGTGATTATAGTCACATATGCTGAGCTCCAACAACTCAAAACAATTTCAAATTTTAAAAAGTACAAAGCCAAAAGGTTAAACAGCTTTTACCCCCCCTCAATAAATAAAGGCAAAAATGGAACCAAAAAACATCAATTAATCTTAACACATTGGAATATTACTAGAAACATATTTTGTACTTTATACCTGGAACGTGTTCATCTGCAAACTTGATGGATACAATGTAAACTCCTGGTTCTGTTGGACAATAGGAGACTTGGCATGTGCCATCCTCTAGGTCCTCTGTTTGGATATCTACTTTACTGGGTCCTTCCACTGCCAGTGAGAGCCCTCCATAGCCTGGGACAGATGCAGTAATAATAAGAACTCACAGTTTTTCAATTACATCTCATGCAGAATAACACGGGACAGAGACAGTCACATTCAACGTTTTGTCCATCTGTAGTCAGATATAATTCTATAAGGAGAATGTACAGGATGGTGTATTTTTCATGAATACTAAATTTTAGGTTAATATAAGAGCTACCTACTGATTATCATTTTGCTTTTACATATAGAATATGGCAGTGGTCCCCAACCAGTGGTTCATGAGCAACATGCTGCTCTTTGATGATGTTCTCAGTGGCCTCAAAGCAGGTGCTTATTTTTGAATTTCTGCGCTGAAGACTTTTAGTTGCCTATAAACCAGATGTACCGACAAACAGGCTGCTAGTCCACATGGGGTACCAAATTTCAATCAGATCCCATATTTGTCACCCCTAGGAATGTTTTGCATGATATCTTGCTCTACAACTTTTTTTTTACATTTAATGCATCAGTTAATAGTGCTACTCCAGGAGAATTCTGCACTGAAATACATTTTTCAAAAGTACAAACAGATTTTTTTAAATTTCATTTTGAAATCTGATATGGAGCTAAATATACTGTCAATTTCCCAGCTGTCACCCTTTAGTGCAACTTGGAGTGATATCACCCCCTCCCTCCCCCACCCAGCAGCCTAACAACAGAACAATGGGAAGGTAACCAGATAACAGCTCCCTAACACAAGATAACAGCTGCCTGGTAGATCTAAGAACAACACTCAATAGTAAAATCCAGGTCCCACTGTGTACTATTCAGTTACATTAAGAAGGAAAAACAACAGCCTGCCAGAAAGCAGTTCCCTCCTAAAGTGCTGGCACTAGTCACATGGCCAGGGGCATCTGGGAAATTGACAGAATTTCTAGCCCAATGTCAGATTTCAAAATTGAATATAAAAAAATCTGTTTGCTTTTTTAAGAAATGGATTTCAGTGCAGAAGTCTACTGGAGCAGCACTATTAACGGATGTGTTTTGAAAAAAAACATGTTTTTCCATGACAGAATCCCTTTAAATGTGGGTCATGGGTAAAAAAGGTTGGGGACCCCTGGAATATGGCTTCTCTCTACCCCTGGAATCTGGAGTAAATTGGCTTTTATAGGTCTTCTGTTCCCTTCCAATGCAAGGGAAATTATGAGCTCCACCCTCTCTGTGATGTCTGTGCCTTAAATATGATAAAGAGAAGCTGATAAAAATTAGAAGGGGAGAGGCAGGGAGTATTTATGTCAACTAGTGGGTTGGACAAGAACATTAAGATGGTCTGCATAAAACCAGGGTATCAAGTTAGAACATTCTAGTGAAAACATTGGGTGATGGGCAGGAAGTCTGTGATTCAGTCAGTGGGTGGGATTAAAGCACTCTAATGGCTACTTACAGTGGAAAAGGCATGATGTCTTTAACACAAGGAGTGTGGGCGGTATATGGACAGGGTGTCTGTATATGAAGCAGTGGATTATAATAGATGTCAGATAGAAAAAGGAGGGGTGGGAGCCTGTAACTCAACCAGTTGATCAGGTAGAATGTTCTAATGCAAACATACAGGTGATGGGCAAGAGATATGCAACACAAGCAGTGGGTGGGATTACAACAGTCTGCTGGTTATAGGTGGTGGTGGAGGGCAAGAAGTTAGTGGGCTAGACTAGAACTCTGTGGTAATAGCTTACCGTGGAACAATTAGATGGCCTTTTAATTCAGTCAGCCAATATAAAAATATATATATAAAAAACTGGCAGTTTGAGGTAGAATATCTTATTAGCCAAAACTAAAAACCTCATGCTATGGTAATTTGCTTATGCCAAGGAAACAAAAGCAGCATAATTAGGGAATTATAAATAAACCAAAAGTTCCAGTACAAAAACAGCTGTGATTGTGTAAGTGCCAAAAATCTCATTTTGCTCATGTGTTACTCAGACAGTACTCAATAATGTCCCCTTGGGAAGACGTCAAATCAGTCTCTTGTGAATACAGATAATATCACAGCTGCAGGGAAACCTGCTGATTTTTATCTTATTTTCAGACATTTTTAGTCGAAATAAATGTATTTCCTGCTTTTTGTTTGTCAGAGCTTCAAAACATCTTGTATAAAAGTAGAACCTAAAAGACAGGCACAGGCCTATCAAAGACGATGTCAAAGGGATAGAGAATCCAAATGGTACTGACCTGCCTCTCTTGTGTCCACAATAAAATCTGACATCTCATAGGTTCGCCCTTCGATCAAACCTGGCCCAAAGGCTTTCACTTTGCTAGCGTCCCCTATTTCTGACTGGTAAACCATGATGGATATAGGACTGTTGGGTATGTGCCGGCCATTTTTCTTAATGCTGACTAGGTGTTCCCCAACTTCGCGTGGGATGAAGGAGATTCCTGGGAAAAAAACAAGAAAAGGAGATTGGCTGACACAAAGAGAAAGCATTATCTATTAGCAGATATATTTGAAATGATATTAGATAGAGGTAAAACGTATTGTAAAAAACAGTTACACAGCACTGCAATGAAATACGTATGTAAACCTGATAAAAATCTAATTGTAGTTTCTCAGGCCTGCCCTTACCAATATGGTTGTTTGGAAGTCTTTTCAGAAGACAGGGCTCATCTCGACCGGATGGGGCTTTTATACTAGCAGACAGAAGGCTCAGATCAGTCTCAGTGATATCCAATAAAAAGTCTGCCGTGGAACCGAGTTTTACTTGTGAGCGCCGCCTGCTATCATCTGGGAAAGAAAAGAGATTTCATGTCATGAGCAACATCAGAATCAACAAAAGTTACATTTATACATTTGAATGTAAGGATTGTCACCTATTCACATTATTTTAAACATATATTCCATATAGGTATGCTTGCAATTTTACAGACATACAACCTGTCTTACAATAGGCATTCTCTAAGGACATTGATAATACTGGTCCAATGGGGACGCATATGCCCCCCTCCAAGGACACCTAGTAGAGTAAACTAAATATAGCAGTGGGCTACATAGAAGGGAATAGCATACATACAACTGGGATGAAGGAATGGAAACTATAGAACTAAAACAGAAGTGATAAGATTTCTAGAACTGGGATATGGGAAACACTGAGGACTTGGAAGGATAAGAGAAACCTAGAACAATGATAAATGGAATGACTGGATTATTGGGAATAGGACACCTACAACTGGGTATTGGATACTCACAGCTGGGATTTGGGAAATAGGATACATGATACTTGAATATAGGAATGGAAACACAAAATTATATGGGATAAGGGACAACTACAACAAGGATATGAAGACATGGATACCTGGGATGAGATATGGAGAAAAGGATACCTAAAATAGGGCACAAGGGAACTGGGTACTTCCAACATGATATAAAAACAAGATACCTACAAATAGGATATGGGGAACAGAATACCTAGAACTGGATTGTGAGGAACAGGAAGGCTAGATATGGGGCAAAGACTGATTAAATAGTTACCTGTGATTTTAGCAATGAATGGGCTTCCAGCAATGTGGGTGTCATTATATTTCACTAGAATGTTATAATCTCCTGGAAGGGTGGGCAGATATGTCACAGTGCATGTTCCATCTTTATTATCGATGCAGCTGATCTCTGCCTTGGAAGGACCTTCTATTGCCAGATCCAGGCCCCCTGATATGGTTGAAACAAACACAACATGAAATTCAAATATCATTCATTAAAAACACTCTTCAGGTTTTCTACTACGATACACCCCTACATTGATCTTATACTGGGTTCTATTCTGCATATAAGGCAAGGGGAAGCAAAACCACCTTTTATATAATTAATAATTCAGCTTCGGGGGCAAAAACAAAGTGCATTGACACAATTGTCACCTGCATTTAAAAAAAATAAACAAAATACCTTCTCCAGCATCTTCAGTTATAATAGTGAATGTGGCTGGCTTATTGGCAACGCCGTATATTAGGCCGGGTCCATATGCAGAGACACTTCCAGTGTTTGGATAATTCACGAAGAACTGCAGTGGGCTTTCTGGGGTTAAACACAAATGTTATGTCAGTATTAGAGAAGAAGAAAAAAAATAAAGAAATTATACTTTATGCCAATCATGTTACTGTTTGAAGGAAATAATATATACCCCAATTATAGTCCATATATAAACAAAAAGTTATCGTATATGTGAAAATATGTTTCTAAATATATATATATATGTATATAGATACATAGTAGTGTTGTGGGCATTTACATGGTCACTTTTTGGGCTTCAATAAGGTATTGTATTGGCTGGTTGTCATGTGACTTTACAACCATTCTTTCTAACCATAAACTGCAGTTGTGTGTTGCTTTTTGGTTGGTAAAAGTTGATTTGCTTGTGGAGACCTTTGGGTTTTAAATTACATCAATATTGTTGAAACTCTAAGATGGGTCATATACATGATTAAACCAAAAAATTTGGTAGTGAGGATGAAAACAGATAATTATGCTACAAGGTATCTGTTTAAATCCGGCTGTTGCCAGGGGCTGTCAACAGCCGGTGACCTGAGTCCTGGCCATGCTCTGATATATTCCATAGGCATTCAGATGTATTGTTAATCCTAAAATAAGAGTTTTACTATGCCTTACCTGGAATGTGAGCTCCATTACATTTAATGGCCAACTCATGCAGTCCAGTTTCTGTGGGAACGTATCGAACAGACACAGTGCCATCTTTATTGTCAACAATATCTGCAGTGGCTGTATTCCCGGAAGGCATGTGAACTTCTCCTGAAGAAGAAACAAAACCATATTGCTTTAGGGGCAAACAAGCCAAGTAAGTAAAAGAACAATGCGAGAAAGATAATATCCAGATTATTTTAATCAATCAAAGTATACTGTACTCCAAAAGGGCCATCTAGGTGGTTGGCCAAATTGCAATAGGGGCATGTGCACATTGACACACTGATATAGATCTGCTATGACTAGATTTCCAAACTTGCCCAATAGAAATCAGTCTGAACCTTAGACAATATACTTCTGACTTTGCATCCAGTGGTGGCCTAAGTTTGATTATCATTAGTAGCTAAACTCTGCTTGTGGATATACTATAACAGCCATGTTTGCTACTGCATTTCTGCATTCATATATTTTAACTGTGGTGCTATATAGATGTGGCCAACATAATTGTGAGGGCAATGTACAAATGGAAATCTAGTACTAGATTAATTATACTTGGCAAAGTGCTGCTTTAAAACATTTCTTACCTGTTATTTCCCCAGTTCTTACGGCAAACGGAATAACCAAATCGAAAGGCCGGAAACCCAGACCATTCATTGAGCCAACCGGAGCATAATCTGTCTCCGATACCTAAAAATAAACATTTTATCAGTCCAGGAAAGTAATTATCTGAAGCAAGGAGCTCCCTACATGCTGGTAACAATGCAAACAGATCATGCTCTGAGACAGAAAGGAGGCCTGGGGCAGCTTCCTCTTCTCCAGAACAAGAAGTGGAGAGTTTCAGGGGGACAATTTAATACCAGTCATAAAACCAAGTCCTTACAACTGCCACATTGCTTTGCATCAAAATATAACTATATTATGAAGAGTGGGTTAGTGGGAAATTTTTGCCACAGAATTCTTCTGTTAATCGATCAGTGTTAGAAATTGCATTTTCCCTTTAAAAATATTAAAGGGAGCATAGTCTGTTTGCATATTTTGTATGGACTTAAGGCAAGGAAATACAATTTTCATGGAGATGTGAATATTTACACTCTGTTGGAAGTTTGACTTGCTGGAAATCTGAAAGAGAAAGTTAATCTGATGCCACAGGGTGAGCGGGAGGAGTGAAGAGATCCCATCATGGTGACCACAGGTTTAGTAACGATGGTGGTAATGTAATAATGGGGTGATGTTTGCTGCTGGCCTAGCAACATGGCAACCAATTAGCTGGCAGCATTTACTAGTCAGCTGACTGGTTGCTATTGGTTATTGGACCCGGAGATGATATGCACCTTTTATTACATTCCCTTGATGATTGGCAACAGTTGGAAATGAAATGGGCGGCCAGTTTATGCAGACCGGAGGTTCAAAAATAAGCATAACGCAAAAACCAAGTAGAGACCCTTCCGGGAATGGGAAAACAGAGCACGGAGCCATGCTCAAAGCAGAATGAGCCTGGCTCAGATGTGATTGGAGCCCTAAAAGGTCAAACTTTCATGGATCAAATAGTAGGCATAAAAAAGGCATGATCAGTGAGGGCCAAGATTGGCTCAAGCAGTTCCAAGAAGCAGCAACATGATTGGCTGTGAGGGAAGAAACATGGAAAGAGAGAGGTTGTGGGCGTGTGGAGATAAATAAAAATATACCAAGGACTGGTAGCCTGGAGGACATGCACTAAGGGACTGCTGCTGCACCTGTACTGGAACTTCATCTGTAGCCTGGTGTTTGGAACAAGGGGATCACAAGGACACAAAACATGTTATCATCCCAGATCATAAGAACAAAACAAATATTATTTACTTATCAAACAGCAGAAGGAAAAAGAACATTTGTTTTGGAGGCAGAGTGCAATAAACCAGAAACTGAACATACAGCTAAATAATGTTCCCAGTCACAGGTGTTTGTTATTTACTAGCCAAAGACACTGTCTGCTTTACCACTGTCAGCCAGCAGGTGGCGTTGTAAGGTTTTATTGGTCAGAATAAACTGGCCATTCTTCAAAAGCAATTTCAGTGTAGGATTTAATGGGATCGAAGAGTAAGCACATTCCTCATCTATAACACAGCCATTTATTATAACAATGCCTACATTTTTTTTCCTGCACTCCTGTTTTAAAGAATTCCACTGTTCAAGCTGTACCCTTTAAACTGGACCAAGGTACAATAAACATGAATGTACAGGGCACTGACTTTGATCCAGTGGCCTTAACTTGTTCTACTATAACTGCTAACACCCCCCTCAGAAAGGACACCGAGTTGCCAACCTTTGGCTGTAGGTCCACATTAAGCCTTCCAGGGATTGTTTTAGGGTAACAAATACAATAATGACATCCTTTAATTGTAATTATTATTATATATAGTATATATATATAGTGTATAGTGTCAGCATATTTCACAGCGCTGGTAATGCAATTAGCGTTTGTCCTTAGTGTAGCAGGTTTGTTGGTACCAGTTAACTCAGAATGTTCTTCACCCTAAAAACCTTTTCAGACAGGGTAAGTGCAAATAACATGATCT
>CM044437.1:153176052-153190184 GCA_024363595.1 Xenopus borealis
GGCCATAATAAGGGCATAGCTTACTTTGTGCAGAGAACATAAGTCAGCCAAAAATGACAGCAAGGTAAAATACGGGACCATGAACAACTACCATTTTAGGGGCCCATTATGGATTAATCTTACTCTGGTCTGGAGTTTACCATTCAAATAACTGGAAGGTACAGTAGCTGCCCAAGGACCATTGCACCAAAGACTAAATTCTTTTCAGATTTGGAGTCCTTGCCTAGACACAAGATGTATTTTATTTAATGTACAGCAAGCCAGTTTTACTCCCCCCCCCCCCCCCCACAATACTGGCATTGGTGTATTACACACACAGACACCTGGGCAAGTAGTGAATACAGTCAGGTGCACTTGTGGCTGTAGTCCGATCGCCCCACGGGTCCCAATAATTTATTTAGCACATTCTTACATCATCAACACCGGACCTATTAAATGGTTCTCATTTCCCATTCCCCCCAAGTTCTCCAAGCATGGCACATAAAAGTCACCCTAGCAGTTCCCCCAATTAAACATTCATGCATAATTAACGCTCACTGGTAAAAAATCCCAAAACGAGGGTCTGGGAACAAGTTCATGGAAGGAACATGTGGATAGAAAGTAACAGTTAAAGTAGTGCAGAACAAAGCTTGTTTTATAAATCTTCCCTAAGTAAGAACAAAATTATCCGATCTACTTTATTCAACATTACATACAGTAATATGGCAAAAGAATTAACTATATGGGTTATGCCATTGTCCTTTTTAACTAGTAAACACAGTCTCTAACAAAAAAAAGAACCAGCTGTCTGGCATTACTTCTCCTTTCATTTTACCCTCACCACATATGGTTAACGCTCATGCACACAAGAGGTTAAGTTTGCTCTGCCCGACTCTCTTATTAACCCACCGACAGCCATAAGCCTGAAAGCCAAGAAGCTAAATTAGAATTAGGGAAGGCTTGTTTTCTATAAAAGTCTTTTGGCCAGGACATCCGCTCTGTGGAGAACTCTCAACATTACACATTTTACAATATCCTCTTGTACAACATCACATGTGATTTGTAATGAAACATTTCAGTACATTATGATGTAAGCTTGACTTCTGAGATCTGTGTGCTCTGGTGATCTTCTAATCTATGTTATAAATTGCTGGCTGGACATTTTACTGTTTGTTGGTTGGGGCTTAACCTGAAGTAAGAGTCAAACTTGCCTTAAATAAAGGGAAACTTGTAAAGAGGCTGGCACAAGCCTGGAACCCATGAAATAGTGAAGCCACAGTAAAAGGTTAAAAAGCTTACATTTATTTCCAAAATTTAAGAACCATTTGCCTGACGCGTTTCTTTGTTCCCGTCATCTGGGGCAAAAAGGTAAGTTGGTAGAATTGCAATGTCAGCTGGATGGGGTTATTGTGTCCCTCTAGCCCTGGGAATCCATCTTGCAGAAAGATCTAGCAATGTCACGTTTGAAAAGTTGTTATCCGGAAAGTGTTAAATTACAGAAAGGCTGTTTTCCATAGACTCCATTTAATCCAAATAATCCAAAATCCATCTTTAATCCAGAAACCCGTTATCCAGATAACTCAGAATTACAGAAAGGGTGTCTCCCACACACTCAATTTTAATCAAATAATTCAAAATGTTTAAAAATTATTTTCTTTTTCTATGTAATGATAAAACATTATCTTAAACTTAATCCCAACTAAGATATAATTAATCCTTATTGGAATCAAAACCATCTTATTGGGTTTATTTAATGTTTATATGATTTTCTAGCAAACCTTGTTATCCAGAAAACCGCAGGTCACATGCATTCTGGATAATAGGTCCAATACCTGCATAATGATTACATACTGCAATTCATATTTTACTCTAATTCTAATATCCTCATATTTTGCAACAGGGGTACATTACTTAATATAATACACATTTCAGTGAGTCATCATGTGACAGAAATGACATCACTAAACTCCAATTATAACCAATAACATCACTAAATTTGCAAATGCAAATGCAAATTAGGAGTGGGCAGTGGAAAACATTTTTTTACTTCCTTGTTTTGTGCCAAAAAGTCACAGGATTTCCCTCCCTAGCCCTAATTTGCATATGCAAATATCGGTTCGCCAGGCAGAAGGAATAGGCCGAATCTGAATCCTGCTGAAAAAGGCCGAATCCTGGCCGAATCCCAAACAGAATCCTGGATTCGGTGCATCCCTACTTTATACAGGTCACATAACTCCCAGGTGACTTCTGATTTCTTTATAAATTTCAGTAGGGGGTACATTATGCATTAAAATTAGGGTTGCCACCTGTCCGGTTTTGACCCGGACAGCCCAGTATTTTGAAGGGCTGCCCGGGTCAATGCTTCCTGCCCGGTTTTCCAAATAAGGAAAACCTGGCGGGATTAGTTTGATTGACACCGCGATCGGCCAATCGGCGATCGCGTCGTCATAGCCCCGCCCCATCACGGGCCCGCCCACCGATGTCACGGGCCCACCCCCCTGTCCGGCTTCAGCCACAGGGAAAGGTGGCAACCCTAATTATAATCTACAGTGAAATGTCAGGAGGGGGGTGGTGGGGTCGGCGTCAATTATGGTCAATGTTGTCCAATTCATCCGCACGGCGTCAAAATCAGGCGCACTGCATCAAAATAAAAAGTGCAGCATCAAATTCGGCGGAGGGAGACCCCTGTTATAAACGGCGTGTTCTGACCTCAGAACGCAACGTTTATAATGATATAATTTACAGTCTGGTCCCATAGGGAAATGACCAGACTGCAGATTATAAGGATATAATTTACAGGATATTCACAGTGCTTGTATTCTATTCTAACATTTAATGGCAGGACAGCAGTAACTACTGGGCCCTTCCACTCAGACGGGGCTCCTTACTGGCCTATAAACATTTCAGATCCAGCAGTTACATAGGCCCATGGGGAACAGAGTGCTCTGTGGAGGATTACAAGTGATTTATACAGTAAATAAAGTAGTCCTTCTTGTAAAATATAAGGATATTACAAGTTACTGAGTTCTATCATCATACAAAAAGCACAAGGCCAAAAAGTGTTTTTATACAGGTCATGAAACTCCAATGCTAATATCCTCATATTTTCTAACAGCGGGTCCTTTATTTATTATAATACACAAGTTTCAATGAGTCATGTGACAGAAATGATATCACTAAGCTCTGATTATAAGCGATGACATCCCTAGTCACCATTTATATTTACAGGGGTGTCCAAACTGTGGCCCTTGGGCCACATGCGGCCCAGGATGGATATGAACGCGGCCCAGCTGGAACTGCTTGGTTCCCAAGGAAACGTCATCATAATATGTCTTTTTAGTAGAATAATTAGTCTTTTTAGTATCCATACTCCAGTGTATAGCTCATCTGGTTATCCAACTGGTATTGTTCTTTTCTGTGGATTTTCTTTACTTTTACAAATCAAAAGTGTTTGTGTATTTCATGTGTGGCCCCCAGATAGGGTTGCCACCTTTCCCTGTGGCTCGAGCCGGACAGGGGGGTGGTCCTGTGACGTCAGTGGGCGGTCCTGTGACGTCAGTGGGCGGTCCCGTGAAGTCACTGGGCGGAGCTATGATGCCGCGATCGCCGATTGGCCGATCGCGGCGTCAATCAAGCTAATCCCGCCCGGTTTTCCTTATATGGAAAACCGGGCAGGAAGCATTGAACCGGGCAGCCCTTCAAAATACCGGGCTGTCCGGTTAAAAACCGGACAGGTGGCAACCCTACCCCCAGACAGTTTTTTTTTCTCCAATGTGGCTAGGGTTGCCACCTGGCCGGTATTTTACTGGCCTGGCTGGTATTTTTGATGACTGAGCCTAATTTTATTAATAGGAAAAAAGATAAATATATAGGAAGGTCGGTATTTTTTTCTAGAAAAGGTGGCAACCCTAAATGTGGCCCAGGGAAGCCAAAAGGTTGGACACCCCTGGTTCATAATGATATAATTTACAGGATATTCATGGCACTTGTGTATTATAAATAGTTATGTGAAATACTGATATTTTCCTCAGAAAATGCTGCCGAGACCCAGTAAACTCCAGTTATGCCACTTGCCCCACCCATTTACCCATCATTCTGTCTGAATGCGCCTCACAGATTAACTGTTTCACCACATGTCCCTTCATACAAGCAACATCTTCCATCAACAACTTGTGGCAGATTCCGCCCACTTACCCATGAGTCTATGTGTGTGTCACATGGTTAGTGTCACATGGTTGTCACTGTACAAGTCTCTAAGCAGACTTTCTGTGAGCAAAAGAAGTTTCTACACACAAAGCCTATTCCAGCCAGGGGAGTAGTACCACGTAATCCTATTAGTAAAGGCCTAAGATTTCAGTCACCGTGGATTAAGTTATGAAATTAAAATGACTGACGTTACTAAAGGAACATTCCAGGCTCAATTCTGGGCTCCAAACAAGTATTAAGCTTTTTCAGTGCGGCATATTCCTTACATTAACCCGACAGTGTTATATTGACATGGAAACAAGAGTTAATTTCCCCAATTTGTTTCACGTTCCCGGAACCCTCGGTCGGCAAATTAAAGGGAAATGTGTTCCACACTTGTGAGGGATCAAAACGCTTGAGGGAAATCCAGTATATAGGACTCGAGGTTTCTACAGCGTTGCTTCCATAGCAATCCCAAACGGACACAAGAATCTGCTTGTAGTCGAATAAGGAGCCCTCACACCAGGCTTGGACATGATTCTATACTGCTTAAAGGGGAATTCAACCCCCCTGGAGCTAACCCCCTCCGATTTCCAGAATCGCACAAAGTTGCCTAGGGAGGGTGATTCCAGAAAACGAAACGCCACGAGTGCATTGGCGCTGGCGTTTTTTCATTCAAACAGGCGGCAGGAAGGGAGCAGGCAGTTTGGGGAGGTGTCGCATTGCAGAAGAGGCGATTAAACTCCAAGCAACTAAATCTCCCCGTTTGCCCCAACCCTTAGGCTTGCCTGGCGAGGCAATTTGGAGTGATTTGAAAAATCACGCCGCTCCGTGTGAATAAGCGCAGGTGTTTTTAAGCCTCGCCGGTGCCTAGCTATTCGGGGAGATTTGGGGGCGATCCGTCGCGGCGAGAAGTTGCCAGGCGACGGATCGCCCCCGAATCTCCCTCGTCTGGACTAAGCCTTAAAGTAATAAAAATATAATGCAGTGTTGCCCTGCACTGGTAAAACTGCACTGTTTGCTTCAGAAGCAATACTATTGTTTATATAAATAAGCTGTTGTGTAGCCATGGGGGCAACTAGTCAAAGGTGAAAAGGCTCAAGTTACACAGCAGATAGCAGATAAGCTCTGTAGAACATAATGTTATCTGTTATTCATTACTTATCCTGTGCCATATAGCCGTTTCAATTTCTGCCATTGCTACTTAAGGTGGCCATACACGGGCAGATAAAAGCTGCCCACAGACTGTGTCGGCAGCTTATCTGCCCGTGTGGGGGGCCCTCCGACGGGCTTTTTTTAATCCTGCCCGATCGACATCTGGCCGACTTTCGGCCAGATGTCAATCGGGCAGGATTAAAAATCCCGTCGGATCGCGGCCGCATCTGTTCGTTGATGCAGTCCTGCGATCCGACCGCCCGTACTGATCCGAATGTTGGGCCCTAGGGCCCACGATTGGATCAGCCCGATATCGCCCACCTCAAGGTGGGCATATCGGGGAGAGATCCGCTCGTTTGCCAAACGAGCGGATCTCTGCGTGTATGGCCACCTTTAGTATGGATGCACCGAATCCAGGATTTGGTTCGGTATTTGGCCAGGATTCGGCTATTTTCAGCAGGATTTGTATTGAATCTAATCCTTGTGCCTGGCCGAACCGAATCCTTAAAGTCATGTGAGTTTTCGTCACAAAAGAAGGAAGCAAAAAATATTTTAGCCACGCACGTGCATATGCAAATTAGGTTCCGGATTCGGTTTGGTATTCGGACGAATCTTTCACAATGGATTTTGGGGTTCGGCTGATTCCAAAATAGTGGATTAGGTGCATCAATACTTAGCAGCTTGTTTATATGAACTATAGTAGTGTTTCTCAATCAAACAGATCAGTTTTAACAGCGCAGGGCAACACTACATGATATTTTCTTTACTTTGAAACACTATATTTTTTGGTGTTACTGTTCCTTTAATCATGTATAATAAATAGGGATGCACCGAATCCACTATTTTGGATTCGGCCGAACCCCCGAATCCTTTGCAAAAGATTCAGCCGAATACCAAACCGAATCCTAATTTGCATATGAAAATTGGGCGTGGAAAGGGGAAAAACATTTTTAACTTCCTTGTATTGTAACAAAAAGTCATGCGATTTCCCTCCCTGACCCTAATTTGCATATGTAAATTAGGATTTGGTTCGGCCAGGAAGAAGGATTCAGCCAAATCCAAATCCTACTGAAAAAGGGCGAATCCCTAACCGAATCCTGGATTCGGTGCATTCCTAATAATAAAGAAAGGAAAAAGCATGACCCATGGAGAGTGCACCACCCCACTCAAATTAATCCTGATTCTCTATTGTATGTTAATAAAATCTAACCTTTATAATAAATAAATTAAGAGTAAAGGATATCTGTCAAGCTGAATTAAAATAAATATAGTCAGTGGCATGTTAAGAGCCAAATAAGAGGGACCGCTACTCAAACTATCAATGCAGAGGTCGCTCAGTCTTGTGTGGTAGATCGGATCGAAGGTGATAGATTATTTCAGTAGCCCTATGGCAGCACTACTCAACACCAGCATGCTATCTGATTAATAACCAGTGGGAGGATATCGGTTGGGTGGCAAGTGTTTGCAGTCTGATCATGGTTGGGACAACGCAAGACTGAGCTCCTCTGCATTGATAATGCCAAATACAAATGCAACAATTCCCCACCAGTTACTGAACAGTACAGTAATAACAGGCTATATATAAATATATATCAGACTGGTGATGGCACTTGTAAGCCTTTTGTAGTTTAACACATTGCTATCTCCCACCAATACCATTAAACTCTGCATCTGTGTCTTAAAGGGGAACTGTTACCCTAAGAAATAATTCCTGATTCCTTCCCATCAAGTTAGTTGAGCATTGTAAACTTGACTTACACTATATTTATTACTTACATTTTGTTTCCTTGGAATTACAAAATCACAGAAAGCTAACTTTTGTGTATGCACCAGAATGAGGGACTTAATGCCCATGCGCTGTGCCCTAGGCAATTATAGAGTGTGAGGAGAAAGGGGGAATGTGGGGAGAGCAGTGACATCTAGAAATTGCTGAATGGAAAGTGAAAATAATTCACTGCCCCACCTCTATGCCACCGGGCACATAATATTTGATTGACAGCTCAGATGTTAAAACACCTTTATAACAAGTGTGGATGCTTTAATGAAGAAAATAATTTAGGTTCCATGTTTAATTTATAAAGGTCTTTCATTATACAACTTTTTATGAGTCGGTGACAGGTCCGCTTTAAAGGGATACTGTGATGGTAAAACATTTTCATAGTTAATAGTACATCAGAATTCTGCACTGAAATTTGTTTCTCAAAAGAGCAAACAGATTTTTAATATTTAATGTTGAAATCTGACATGGGAAGACATTTTGTCAGTTTCCCAGTTGCATCCAGTCATGTGACTTGTGCTCTGATAAACTTCAGTCACTCTTTACTGCTGTACTGTAAGTTGGAGTGATATCGCCCCATCAGCAGAACAATGGGAAGGTAACCAGATAACAGCTCCCTAACACAAGATAATAAGTGCCTGGTAGATCTAAGAACAGCACTCAATAGTAAAATCCAGGTCCCACTGAGACACATTCAGTTACATTGAATAGGATAAACACCAGCCTGCCAGAAAGCAGTTCCCTCCTAAAGTGCTGTCTCTTTCTGAAAGCACATGACCAGGCAAAATGACCTGAGATGCACCTACACACCAATATTACAACTAATAAAAATACACTTGCTGGTTCAGGAATGACATTTTATATTGTAGAGTGAATTATTTGTAGAGTAAACTGTCATTTAGAAATAAAAACTACATCATAAAAATCACGACAGAATCCCTTCAGTGGTGTGTTTTACTGATGGACAAGTTCGATACCAGTTTGTCTCAACAGTGAAAATATAAAGTATATTAATATCAAATTTGCCTCTGGAAGTTGTGCAGGAAAGAAAAAAAGTACCCCAAACACACGATGAAAACAAACCCACAAGCGTCTGTGGGTAGAAATTACATTTCTGTGTAGGCCTCACCAGGGATCCATGGATCAAGACAAAAGCAGACTGATTCTCACTGCTCTTTGCATTACGTTGATTCAGAGGAAAGGTTCTGTTTATCCCCAACAATTATCATCACCACGGTAACAGGCGTCCTACGAGTCACACATGGCCTCGTCAGAGCCGCTGGCGGCCAATTCTATCATATAATTTATATTAAAAGGCAGATCCAGGGCATGAATTGCTTTATTACGGGTTCAGCCTACAACAGGGCTGAAACAATCCACCAGGGTGCAATTAGCTGCAATTTATTTCTTCCTTCCTCACAGGCAAAATAATGAATACGTCTGTAACATAGGTTTTCCATGCCGGCAGTAGTACTAGTGCTTCATAAACTGAACTTCCAGACAGAAATGCTGAGAAAGACGAACAGGATTATTGCCTGCAAAATGCCAAAAATTTGACACATTAGACTTTATCAGAAAGCAAAGTTCTGTCCAGCATGGAGGCCACCACTTGCCTAGGTATCTACTCTGACCCTAACAGAGTCTTCCCACCAGTTACTGGACCCTCCTAACTTGTATGAATAAGACTTCTTCCTAAACAAATAAAAAAACAGCTGAACAGCCACAGGTCCACTTAGTCCAATTTAACGCCCAAGTACCAAGAAATCACAATTACTCCCCCGCCTTGCACAGGTGCTCCTCAACTCATTCAGCAGTCACCATCTTCCAACAGTTGCCCAGCTTTCACTCACCAGTCCTCTCTGTAGGATGGTTTCACATTAGCACTAGGCTTGAAAGTCAGGTTCCTTATCTGATGGGGCTTTACCATGGTTCACCTATATTCCTTGTAGCAGCCAATGACTGTTCCTCTAGATGCTCTACACTAGGGGTCTCTAATGTTTATCATCCATGAGCCACATTTAAATGTAAAAAATAGTTGGAGAGCAATATAAGCATGTAAAAAGTTTCTGGGGGTGCCAAATGTAGGACTTAATTGGCTGTTGGTAGCCCCTATGTTGATTGGCAGCCTACAAGATGCTCAGTTTGGCAGTACACATGGTTATTATGCAACTTAAGTTTTCCTTCAAACCAGGAATTGAAAAATAAGCACCTGCTTTGAGGCCACTGGGAGCAACATCCATTTCATCCTGTTCCTGCTGCACGGGGGCTCGCTCTCGCAAGTCTCACCAATTTCCTCTTGCCCTGGGCTCCCTGCACTAAATGCTTCTCCTGTCCATGGTTTTGAGACCAAAGAGTCCATTTAGTCCTACCTGATCAACATAAGCACCAGGAGCCTTGTCACCTCCCAGGAAGTAAACATCCCACTTCGTTTTATACTTATTTATTACTGATCTTGCCCAATATCCAGGTCAGGGATACCCAACCTTTTTTTACCAATGAGCCCCATTCAAATGTAAAAACAATGTTGTGGATGCAATGATAGGCTATTGGATGCCCTATATAGACTGCCAGCCTACAGGACGCAGCACACCATTGTTTTGCAACTAAAATGCTGTGATAGAAGCAAAACGGAACCAGTGCTCAAGACACAAGTTATTTATGTACATATATATGTGTGCCATGATTGCTCTGCAGAGGTAACCACATCCAGAGGCTCTAATGAAACAGCCCCCTCAAAGGACAGCAAATAACATATACTGTACAAATTGAATGATAAGGTAGAACCCAGAGTAAAATAATGTTTGAATATTTAGACTAAATACCACTGGGGCAGCCATATTGCTTGCCATCCTGGAGGTATTCTCCAACAGGGACTAATTCAGATCTAATTCTAACACATATCCTAATCCTATCTAGTCAGTGTTATTTACCTTTTGTTAATGGTTTACAATAGTACACGTGAGGTTATAAATGTGGAATGCACCATTTAATAGCTACGATTACTTCACCTACCATGTGACCCTAATAATGAGATGGTACTGCACTATTTGGGCACAGGTTACCCAGTCATTCCCTACTACACTGGGACTGAGGGTCAGTAAAAGGGATGAGGGACACTTCTTAAAGCTGAAACTAGCATTGGTGAGTTTTTTTCAAGGCAAAATGAAATATTCCTCTTAAACTATGAACAGCGTCACTATTCCCTTAAGAAAAATGAAGTCCAGAGGGCGTCTGTTTTTGTTTAACCATATTTAGTCCGCAGGCTTGATCTTCCCTGGAACAAGTGTAATTAGGGACACGTTATTACGAAAAATGTAAGTATTAATGTCAGATGCTCCCACTAAGGAGTCAAACAAAAAGGCTTTTATATAGTAATGATCTGCATCATCGTTTAACCAGAGACTAACGAGCTGATCCCACAGGGAAACCACGGCTACGAGCAAAGGCCCACTGTGACATCACTCAAATTATTTACAGAATTCTAACCACGAATAGCCGCTCTACTCTACTGCGACTAACTGAATTTCACAGCACGGGATTGGCTGGTGCAGGAGCAGAAATTTCTCTTTCTGAGTAGTATAGGGGCACTATAATTTGAATTTCGAGGGCAAAGCATAATGCAATAAAAGGCACAAGTTTTGGTAAAATTCTAGGAAAGGTATGGGATCCATTATCCGGAAACCTGTTATCCAGAAAGCTCTGAATTACATAAAGGCCGTCTCCCATACACTCCATTTTATCCAAATAATTCAAATGTTTAAAAATTATCTAATGAATCCTTATTGGTAGCAAAACCAGCCTATTGGCGTTAATGTTTACATGATTTTCGAGTAGACTTACGGTATGAAGAGTCAAATTTCAGAAAGATTGGTTATCCAGAAAAACCCAAGTCCTGAGCATTCTGGATAACTGGTCCCATATCTGTAACCCACAGACAGGTCAGCCATTTAAAAGCAAGGATCTCATTGGTCACTATGGGTTACTAGACTTGGACAAGCTCTACACGTTTGGATTTCACAAGTAATATAAAATAAAATTACATTTTGGAACAATAATATGAGTAAAAGGGCATCTAGATTTCAAAGACCAATACACACAAATTGGTCATTGGTGTTGGCCACCTGCAGTGGCTATTTGGGATTTGACAGTTACACAGACAGCAGTAGCTCTCATCCAGATTATTAGGAATTTACATATTTCCCCCCAGGAGTACAGAGTTCATGAGTCAATGATGACAGCTCCCTGTCATCAAACCAAAATGATCAAGTGCCAGATAAAAGGAAAGCCGTCAGGCTACATGCTCTGTAATTAATATGCCCCATAGGGGAAGTGAAGGGGTGCTTTATTCTCACAGAGATTCCCTGAATAACAAGAGCACATAAGCGGAGAATCACACTACAGATCATTCTGATGGGATCCGGGCATCTGCGCTGCTGACATGGCAAATTACGGCCTGCGTCAGGACTTCTCACCAGCAAACCATAAACAAAATTCCAACTGTGGCATGGAAAAAAGCCTGCTGTACTGCTTGCCTCATACAGCAGCCATATCTAGAAATATTCAGCTACACCTCCTGCATGCAGTGGAGGTAATACAACATCAATTACACCAATTCATACCAAGCAATCAGCAGCATTCTCTAGTCTGCTACATGGAAGCAAAAGGTTGACTAGGGGTTACAAGATCTAGAAACTGCTTGCAACTGCTTTTTGCCCTGTCCATTGCAGACTCGGCGCTTGTAAAGGTATTAGATCTGTTATATAGAATGCTCTGGACCTGGGGTTTTCTGGATAAGGGGTTTTTCCACAATTTGGATCTTCATAACTTTAAGCTGGCTATAGATACAAAGATTCACTCGTTTGGCCACATCGCCAAATAAGCGTATCTGTCCCATATATGCCACTAACTGGCAGGGCTATATCGGGGTAATCCGGACATTCGGCCCTATGGGCGAACGATCAGATTAGGACGAGCGCAATGGACTTCCTACGGCACGGTTGGAAGAAAATCCAACGTCCCGATCGATATCACGTCCAGATATCGGTTGGGAAGACCGATCGGAAGTCCCCATACACGGGCAGATAAGATGTCAAATTGGTCTAAACGACCGATATCAGCGGCTTTATCTGCCCGTTTATGGCCACCTTAAGTCTACTAGAAAATCATATAAATATTAAATAAAGCCAATAGGTTGGTTTTTGCCTCCAATAAGGTTTAATTATATCTTAGCTGGGATCAAGTACAACCTACTGTTTTATTATTACACAGAGAAAGGAAATCAGTTTTAAACATTTGGATTATTTGGATAAAATGGAGTCTATGGAAGATGACATTTCCATAATTTGGAGCTTTCTGGATAATGGCTTTCCGGATAAAGGATCCCATACCTGTACAAGGAATAAAGACCACTGCTATGTACTCATAATTGTATGTGATGCCACCTTCAGGGGCGGGTAGCCAAAACCCAAAAACCCAGAGGAGATTGGTGGGGCTATCCGATAAAATTCAACAACTGGTAATAAACTATGCAACTGGTCTTCATTTTAATTTTTTCCCCCCTCTAATCAAATAGAAACTCTGGCAACCAGAAAGCAGACTGATTGTCAGCTCCATGGTTATCCATTTATATTGATTGTGCTTCTCTCCAAGAGCCAGCATATTTGTCTTTCATTCAGGCATGGAGTCCCTAGCAACCAGATAAGATGTAAAATACCCTACTGTAGAGCTGCAGATAAAGAGTTACAGCAACACTGATATCTGAATAAAACTTCTTTGTACCTGACAGCAAGTATTGTACAGCAAGTATTGTCATTAAAGTGGTTGTTCACCTTTGAGTTAACTCTTAAGGTGGCCATACACGCAGAGATCCGCTCGTTTTGCGATGTCGCTCTCTCCCCGATATGCCCACCTTGAGGTGGGCGATATCGGGATGATCCGATCATGGGCCCTAGGGCCCAACGATCAGATCATAATTGAGGCCATACGGGCGGTCGGATCGCGGGACCGCATCAACGAACAGATGCGTCCGCGATCCAACGGGATTTTTAGTCCCACCCGATCGACTTCCGGTGAAGCCCGTCGGAGGGCCCCATACACGGGCCAATAAGCTACCAACTTGGTCTGTCGGCAGCTTTTATCGGCCCGTGTATGGCCACCTTTAGTAAGTTATAGAATGGCTAAGTGTAAGCAACTTTTCAGTTGGCCTTCATTTCTTTTTTACACTTTTTGAAATATGTGACTTCTTCTTCTGACACTTTCCTGACTTTCAAATGGGGGGTCAATGACCCCATCTAAAAACAAATGCTCCGTAAAGTTACAAATTATTATTATTATTGCTAATTTGTATTACTCATCTTTCAATTCAGGCCTCTCCTATTCATATTCCAGTCTCTTATTCATATCAGTGCATGGTTGCTAGGGGAATTTAAACTCTAGCAACCAGATGGCTGAAACTGCAAAATGGAGAGCTGCTAAATAAGTCAAAAACCACAAATAATTAAATAATGGAAAGCAATTGCAAATTGTCTCAGAATATCACTTTCTACATCATACAAACAGTTAATTTAAAGGTGAACAATCCCTTTAATGTAGGAAACTTCTAATTTGGCAAAAAAGTAACACATTATTGTTTGAGATAACATAAAAATGTAGCAACTTGTTGATAAAGGCTCCACTTCAAATACATTATGGGTGTATGACAGGCCTTCCCATATTTTAAATAGGAATACTAGTATTGGGGTTATGTATGAGCATGTGTATAAAGGAAAACAATAGGATTAGTCTAAACAATCACATAATAATAATTAGCCCAGTCTAAGCCTAGAAGTTTTCTGCTCCAATAAGCAAAGAACATGGTGCCCTGGGCACAGAGGAGCAGACTGTACCATTCGAGCAGGGAGCATACAGGCATTATTATACAGCATTCTGTCTATACAGCTGCACTCTCCAAGCACTGCACAACAGAAATATGCAGATAAAAGTCTCAGCACAGAAAAATAATTGAAACCAGTTTCCAATTGAAATGGCAATGCAGTTA
>CM044438.1:222914-234609 GCA_024363595.1 Xenopus borealis
CCTCATTGAAATAAAGAATCTTTCAGGCACAGGAGTCTTTGTTGGCTTCACTTCCTTTCTCGTTGGTTAACATTTGGTACATATAAGTCACCCCCTTTAAGTAGCTCCAACAACCTGCCCAGAACACTGTATATTTCTCCCAGCAGTAATACAGAGCTATGGGTGCCCTCTCTCTGTGAGCCTGGGTGTCTCTGGATTAGGTTGTACATGTAAAACAAGGTTATTCATGTTTATTCAGATGGCTTCTCTATTGCTTATTCATGGAGCTCAGGATTTTACATTGTACCTGCTAAAAGAGGCGGTCGGAGGTTCAGTGAATGGAAACCAACTCTGCAGTAAATATATTCCTATTTCCCCAACAAACACAAACGAACTGATAGTGGCAGAACGCACGCCGCCGCGCATAATAATCTCTGCAACCATTTCCCTTTATGAAAGGACAGGAATAAAAAAAAAAACTCTCCACTGTTGACTTGGGAAAGTTTGGGGTGGAATTATTCATTTTTTTTTTTTTTGCATTTGAGTGTTATTTATTTTTTGGCAAAGAGATGCTTACCAAGGCCTTATATATGAGCACATGGGGAGTTATGCATGGGTGGCATCTAAACATCATGACTGATTCTGTGAGCGTATACATATATTACTTTCCCTTTACGAAGCGCCGGGAGTTACCGATGGAAATGTTCAGACTGTGAAGCTGTTTGTTCCCCTTTACTGTGGGAGGGGCAGGTTGATGGCAGAATACCAGGAGACAGGGTTGGACTTTGCCGGCGGGATATCGGAAAATAATCCGGAAAACCCTGCCGCCCCAAGCCTACTCCTTGACTGAGACAAGATTTAGGGGGACAGGGTTGCGTCGGAGTAGTAAGGTCACGACTATAGTGGGGACCGGGAGTGTGTGGGGGCCTCTGAGGTGGAAGCCCTGGTGGGCCCTGACAACACCAACCTGATACTGTGTATATAAGAAGAATCCCAAATATGTGGAAATTGGAATCCTGACTGGAGGACAGTTGACTACTTTTCCAATAGTACACGTAGTCAAAACCAGCAGTGCAGGGGATAGAAAGGGAAAGACGAATACTAATCTATATTGAAATGTTTATTATTTCCAGGTCACACCAGTAAATGGTCCTGGAAGTTGAGGACAGCTGGCAACTATACATTGGTCACTGCATCTTCTATTGGTTAGATGTTACACAACTTGGCCCATCACCTGCAAGTACAGACCGTATCAATAAGGGAATGTTCCCCCATCTAATTACTTATTGAGCCTTGTTCTTAGGAAACACCTTTAGTATGATCTGGAGACCTATTTCAACCACCTGTTGACCAAGGGTCCATTCTTGGAGTTGCACATGGATGATCTCTTAGTCATATATGGCTTGCTTGTTTGTTGGTTTGTTTGAGCCAACCCAGTCCAACCATGGAGAATTCCATAGAATAGGAATACGCAACCTGCCAACAATCTTCCATTCCATTGAGTGTTGAAGGGATGTTCTCTGGCGTAGAGAGTACAACAACAGTGATACCAGTGGCTGGTATGGGCATCAGAGATGTGCTACCCCAGTGCTCTGCTGCTAAGGAATAGTTAAGGTGGGCAGTTGGTGGGATCACTGCCTACATGGTCTCCAAGCAGTTTTAAGGGACAACCATTTGATTGATGCAGTGCCGTACTGGGACATCAGGGGCCCACCCAAAAACCTTACACTAGGGGCCCACCAAAAAATCTTAGATCAGAGGCCCACTCTCAGTACTATTATTCTTCCTCTACTCATTCAACCTCTATTCTTCTAGTGTATTTTCTTTACATACTATAATCTATTATTACATCTATTTAGCCTCTAGAAATGGGGAATCACCATGAACTTGGCCAAATTAGCGGCATGAGGGTCCACTGACACCTGGGCCCACCTGGTACTTTTCCTGGTATCCTGGTGGGACAGTACGACACTGGATTGATGTAAATCAATTACATCAGCGGTCCCCAAACTTTTTGTCCCAGGGACAGGTGTAAAGCCAGAATGTTGACTTGGCTCGATGGCTCAAGTAAAAGAAAGTCCATGGCCTAGTAGTAGGCTGTGGCGCAGCAGTTTGGGACCTGTGAATTACATGGAAAACTATGGGAAATTACATGTGTCCCACCTTATTCACTAAGGGCTCAGGACGGACAAGGCTGGAAGGTTCTGCTGCCGATATTTAGACTGACTTTTCCATCACAACAGCCCTGTGAATGTTTCAGCACCTGCAGGAATTTTATCACATAATTGACATATAAATTGCGGCCAATCCCCGCCAAAAGTTGGACGGTTTTATAGAGTGATGCGATACTTGCAACAAAGTGAAATGAAGCGGAGAAATGTTTTGCATTATGTCTCCCTTATATGTCAGGGAACAATGAGTATCCATCACATTCACCGTTGGTAATGGAAATGTATGTAGGTGGTCTGCATTTTACCCAGAAATCGCTGTTTTTCCGCCAAAGCCGCTCACCCTCTTTATGTCTGCTAAGGAAATCGCTGAGCCTTGTCAGGCGGACAAATTAAAGGGAAAATGGGCAGTAAAATACAAGCTGCCATCACAGAGAATGCACAGTGAGTGCACGGCACCAGATCCAAAGATATTCATGTTAGAAAAGTGTTGAAACGTTCTGGGAATTTGAGATTTTTGGACGCAGCATGAGCTTTATGTCGGCATAAGAAGAAGAGAAATGATTCTGGATGCCTGTGGATACTGATGCATAGTTCAGTCATCAACAAGCTCAGGGTCCTCAAGAATAGGTTTGAGGTTCATCTGTGCGTCTATTCATGAGGTCCAAGCAATTCCAACTGTCATGATGTCCAGGTGCCAAGATTGAAACCACAAAATGCTTGTAATTATCCATGGGCCACTACCCTTAGAGCCACACTGGTCATATGATTCACATTATCACAGTGGTTCCCAAACTGAAGAGCTGGTACCACTTAAGAAGCACTGAGCAGAGGCTGGATGGCCTGAAGGCCATTTAGGGTAACATTTTGTCATAATAAGTATTTGTTCTCCTAGATACTCCTAGAAGACAAGGTTTAGGGTTTAATCTGACCTTCTATGCATGGGGCCCAAGCTAATTTTTCTACTGTATATTCAGACCTCAAAAGGAAACCAAAGAAATAAAAATGAGCCTTCAATAACACATTTCTATAACAACGCATTTCTACAAGGAGACAAGTTCAGCATTTTCCGGATGAGAAAAGTAATGTAAATTTCATATGCAAACGTCAAGGCAATTTGCTAATAACATCACATACACTATCGCAGGACTCAAATCCTAAAAATAATCAACATGAATCACTGGATTTTCTTTCTGTGGCTGCTTCTTAGATTGGATTAAAGAAGATTCACAATCATGTCCTCTTTATTCTTGCTGCTTGATGTGAAATGTGTTGCTACTCTATTGGGCAGTAGGGTAATGCATGGTGTAATGCAGAGATCCTCAACCTTTTGAACCTGTGAGCAACATTCAGAGGTAAAAGGAGATGGGGAGCAACAATAAAGCATAAAAAATGTTCTTGGGGTGCCAAATAAGTGTTGCGATTGGCCTTCTGGTAGCTCTTATGTGAACTGCCAATCTACACAGAGGCTCTGTTTGGTAGTGGACTTGGTTTTTATACAACCAAAACTTGCCTCCAAGCCTGGAATTAAAAAATAATCACCTGCTTTGAAACCACTGGGAGCAACATCCAAGGGGTGGGAGAGCAACATGTTACTCAAGAGCTACTGGTTGGGGATCACTGGTGTAATGTAACACAAATCCTAGAACATTCCATTCCCACTACAGTAGATGGTAGCAGAAAGCTAATAATTAGGGATGTGTCAGATCCAGGATTTGGTTTAGGATTATGGAGAACCAAAGCACTTAACAACACAGACAATTAGTGTCCCTTCCATGAAGACACCTTCTACAGGAGACCTCAAGTTGGTCATGCTTTTTTTCACCAGGCTTCAACACCAACAACCCCTTGGACATACTGTAAGACACCCATAACTATTCCCAGCTCAGTCACCCAGAGCTTCTGGCTACCTCTGAACACAACCTTTCTCATAACCATTCTTCTGCAAAACAAAGGCAGTTTATCTAATAGAGACACACCTCCAAACCATAACGAATGCACTCAATACCCAACCATGCCCTAAGCTACCCCCAAACCCTTCCTATCTTTAGCTGTCCCCATACATTCTGGGTGTGGGAACAAGGACTTCCCAGTAGAAAAGGTTCAGTGCCATATTTCTGGAGGCATTGCACCATTTTATCATGCGTATCATCCGCATGTAATTAAAAATGACTAAACATTGACTTTGACAATGACTTTTCTAGATGGCAGAAAATAACAAACATGTTAAAATGGGGAAAAGCCACTAAACCTCATAAACGAATGTTTAATAACCCTGTGATTGAAAAATCACTACAACATAATTACATGAGAGAGCAGAAAGTCTCCAAGCATTAGATTCTTGTCTCTGAATATGGGTTGGCTGGAAGTGTTCAGGGCTTTATAAAAGTCCTGTTACAGTTAAATTATATGCAGGCAGTGCTTGAGGAACGTTGAAGGAAAAATTTTCAGTGTTCGAGAACGTGCCGCGTGGCGTTTATAAACTGAGCGTGTTGCCTTCCAGGGCGCTTGATGTGCCACTTTAGAGAATCAAGACTACTTTGCTGTGTATACACAGTTTAAGCACAAATGAATGTTCTCCAGATTATTTACCTCCTTATTAAGTTTACTGAAGAGGCCGAAAGAATTGTTAAGAGTGAAGAAAACACAAGCAAAATAATGTTGGTTTTCCCTAATCCTGTGGAACAAAATGTTTAAGTAGTCAAGGATACAAGTAAACACAATCACCATCTTGGAACAAGAAAAGAAATATGTGGGGTGTAGTGATGGGCGATTTTATTCGGCAGGCACGAATTCGCAGCGAATTCCCACGGTTTGCTGCCGGCGAATAAATTCTCAAAAATTCGTCTGGCGAAAATATGCTGGTGTGGAAAAAAAACGAGACACACGCCGAAAATTACGCGCCGTCCGTCAAAAACGATGCAACGTGTGTCACAAACGATACACGCAAATTCGCTGGAAATTCACAAATTTTTCGGCAAAGCGAAACGGGATAGATTCGCCCATCACTAGTGGGGTGGCTTCCGTAGGTTACTGAACATAATGGAGTACATAATGTCCTACAAACTGCCCATCTTCTGCCCAACTTTCCCCAGGACTCCCCCATAGCTCCTCTTCATTTGCCCATCGTGAATCTCAGGGAACATTGGGCCTTGTACGGTACAAACAGTGTAGACCTCATCATGGCATCTTTGTTCCTAGGTATCTATGTGGGTAGGGGTTAGATAAAGTGTGGGAAGCCAAGGAGGAGAAAATGGGAGGAATTGAAAAAAGAAAACAAAGAAGGGGAAGGAAAAGGAACATCAAAGTGAAGAGAAAAGAGGAGGTGGAAAGAAAACTAGAAAGGAGATCAAGAAAACAGAAGGAGATACCAGAAAGTTGAGGGAAAGAGAAGGATAAGACAGAATGAGATATATGATTGGAACAGACAAGAGAAGAAAAAAAAACAGGAGAGAATGAATGATGGGCTTCCATCACACCAACATGAGACAGGAGAATCAACAGAAGTGGAGGCTGGATTATCCTCCTTTATCTCTCAGCAGCTGAAATGGCACATAACTACAACTCCAGTCTAACTGCTCATTATCACCCTCATCTACAAGTTTGTCTGTAATCCTCTTGTATGTTAGTATTTTATTTATAGATCCTTCATGATGGCACAATAGCAATAAAAATAACAAAACGCAATTAACTGGTGTGTTTCTGAAAGGCCAGACACCAAAGCACTATCTCAATTTTGTAGTACTTTAAATTTTATGTGGGGCCACAGTGGCGCCCCTATAGGTTCCCATTATCAAAAACTCAAAATTCACAGAAAAAATCAAGTTTTCTCAAACCATGTGACACACATAGTTCAAGGAACCACAGACAGTACAATAACCAAAATATATTACATTATAAAGATCCTTATTTATGCTACAGTATCTATATAATAAAAAAAAGCAAGATCATTTGGACAGTCCATTGAAAAGAAGACGACCTGCGCAATTTTACTGATTGACAATGGCAAAAGCCTCCCTAACACATTTCTGATGTCCTGGTACCTCTATAAAACATCTCATCTGCTCTGCCTGCCTTTCATTGTTTGCCAATAATCTTCGGTAAAGCACCTTCTGCTTTAAAAAAAAAGCAGTGAAGAGTCTTTATAAATGGGTTCTTTCTACATATCACGGCAAATAACAAGTTGTCAGACTCTTCCAGGTGATACAAATAGGGGTCTCTTAGAAGTCATATTTTATGTTTTAGTTCAGTGGGGAAGATTGAATGCTATCTTATGCTTGTTGAATGTATTTTAAAGGGCAAGTAAAGCCCTGACAACGCATGAATACTTTGTCCACAGATGCAATACCACTGTATGTTATGACCAACATCCCAAGGGAGAGGCCACAACTAAAGGAAATTCAGAAGAAGTTATCTTTTAGCTCCATATAGGATATACAGTAGCTCGTTCTCAGAAGGAAGTTTTTTCATTCTCTCCGATATCGTTTGTTCTATTCTAACGATGGTTTTTAATTACTGAAACACATTGTAGAACATTCTCAGCACAATCAAGAAGGTCTTTAACTGGGTAAATAGATTTCCTTACATGCTCGCTACCTGGCTCCAGCTGGTGGGTGTCACAGCACAGTGTTTATCTCAACCATTCCCACGGGAAAAGTTCTGCTCAGTGATGTACCACAGGATGGATAGCGGTGCATAAATACTGAATTTAACCCCTGAACAGCAAACACAAAACTAAAGCCTTGTCCAACTGTACACTGACTCATTCACTCCATAAGTATCTCAACATCTTCAGAGTTGCAGGATAGAAGAAGCCCTACTGGGCCTTTGGGAGTTACCACCACTAAAGAGAAACCACAAAGCTAAAGCCTTGTCCAACTGTACATTGACTCAATCATTCTATAAGAATCTCAGCATCTTCAGAGTTGCAGGATAGAAGAAGACCTACTGGGCCTTCGGGAGCTACCACCACTAAGGAGAAACCACACCAGAACAGAAAAAGCAAAGCTAAAGCCTTGTCCAACTGTACATTGACTCATTCATTCTATAAGAATCTCAGCATCTTCAGAGTTGCAGGATAGAAGAAGACCTACTGGTAACAACTCCCTGGTTGGCCCCCGGTACAGGATAGGCACCTGGGCTCCCCTGTCGGGCCCTTACCTCTATAAATCCCATGCTGGAGTGTTGATGGCATGTGTGCTGTAAAATCTCCCACTAGTTAACTGCCTGCCATAACAATTTTAGTGGCTTCGATGGGTCCAAGGGGGTGGGGACCATGGTGCAATTTCACCCCCTGCACCCCTGGTAGTTACGCCACTGAAAACAAACACAAAACTAAAGCCCTGTACATTGACTCATTTATTCCATAAGTATCTCAACATCTTCAGAGGCAGTGTCGGACTGGGACACCAGGGGCTCACCCAAAAACCTTAGACCAGGGGGCCACTCTCAGTACTTATATTCTTCATCTCCTCAATCAACCTCTATTCTCCTAGTTTGTTTTCTTTACATACTATAATCAATTATTCCATCTATTTAGCCTCTTTGTTCTCATAGAAATAGGGAATGGCCATGAAATACTGTAGGCCAAAAGTTTAGCAGCATGAGGGTCCATTGACACCTTGGCCCACCAGGAGTTTTCCTGGTATTCTGGTGGGCCTGTCCGACACTGTTCAGAGGTGTAGGATAGAAGAAGACTTACAGTACTGGTTCCTTGGGAGATACCACCACTAATAAGCTACAACACCAGAACTGCAAGCACAACACTTAAGCTTTCTCCAGCTGTGCATTGACTCATTTATTCCATACATATCTCAGCATCTTCAGAGTTGCAGGTTAGAAGAAGACCTACTGGGCCCTTGGGACCTACCACCACTAAGGACATCCGTGATTCCCATAAACTAAGCGGCTGAGACATTGCCCTAGTATGCCTACACAAGATCTCAATGCAAGAAGCTTTGTAGGCCATGCATCCCCAAGATTTCCCTTGTATTAGATTCTTCACAAACACATGTATGTTACCCAGCTACTTTGCTTACCTATTGCAGTCTATGTGCAGCAGAACGTGGGAGGCGCTGACGGTGAGGGCGATTTTGTGCCACTGCCCATCGGCAAGGCGATAGGGAAAGGCCTCCGTCCTTGACTTTCCATTGAATCGGTAATGATATCTGATTTCATCTCGCAACCCGCTGCTCTCCAGCTCGAAGAAACTAAAATACCAAAAAAAAGATCCATTTTATTACCAATGTATATCTTGGTGCAGTAGATATAATATAACTGTATTGTGCAGCTGTCCTTGTGAATCCATATCAATTTTTTCTTTAGAGAACAAACAGCTGGAGTTATGTAAGTTTGTTTTCATTATCCTAACTGAGCTACACCAGATAAAACGCTGCCAACTGGTTGCTATGGGTTACTGCATCCATGTAAATTTTGCCCATTTACTACATGTCCCAAGACTCTAAAAACAATAACTGATGCTAGACATCTTTTTAGGGAAGGGGGTGTGTTGAAGGTATTTTGAAGCAGTGGTTTTGCCTTGGAACCCTTTATTGTATCAAAATGTTAAAATTGCTATATATTCATTTGCCATTCCCAATAATGCTGGTTTAGTTCTATAAAAGTTAGCCGTGTCTGCCTGCCTACAAGTTGGTCTAGTCTTGTGAAAGATCTAGTACTGTGCCTGGTTACAGGTTAGTTTACCCTTCAGAAATGTCTATTACTGGGCCTGGTTACAGGTTGGCCTAGCCTTGAGAAAGATCTAGTGCTCTGCATGACTATATGTTGGTCTACCTTCAGAATGGTCTATTACTGTGGCTACAGGTTGATCTAGTCTTGTGAAAGATCAACTAATCTACCTGGCTAAAGACTGGTCTACCCTTCAGAACGGTCTATTATTGTGCCTGGCTACAATCTTGTAAAATATTTAGTATTCTGTATGGCTACAGGTTGATCTATCCTTCCCAGTGATCTAGTACTCTGCCTGGCTACAGGTTGGTCTATCTTTCAGAATGTTCTAGTACTGTAGCTATAGGTTGGCCTAGCCTTCAGACTGGTCTAGTTCTCTTCATGGCTGCAGGTTGATCTAGCCTTCAGACTGGTGTAGTTCTCTTCATGGCTGCAGGTTGATCTAGCCTTCAGACTGGTCTAGTTCTCTTCATGGCTGCAGGTTGATCTAGCCTTCAGACTGGTCTAGTTCTCTTCATGGCTGCAGGTTAGTCTACCTAATGTAACCCTAACCCTAATGGTATATTACTGTGGCTACAGGTTGGTCTATCCTTGTGAAAGATAAACTAAAGACTAGTCTACCCTTCAGAATGGTCTATTACTGTGCCTGTCTATAGGTTGGCCTAGCATTGTGAAAGATCTAGTACACTGCATTGCTACAGGTTGATCTAGCCTTCAGAATGGTTTAGTACTCTGCCTGGCTACAGGTTGGTCTATCCTTCAGAATGGTCTATTTATATGTCTACAGGTTGGCCAAGCCTTGTGAAAGATTTAGTAATCTGCATGGCTACAGGTTGATCTAGCCTTCAGAGATATTTAGAACTCTACCTGGCTATAGTTTGGTTTATCCTTCAGAAAGTTCTAGTACTCTGCCTGGCTACAGGTTGGTCTACCTTGAGAATGGTCTATTACTATGGCTACACATTGGCCTAGCCTGGTGAAAGATCCAGTGCTCTGGATAGGCTACAGTACAGTTAACCCTTCAGAATGTTCAAGTTCTTTGCCTACAGGTTGCTCTAGCCTTGTAAATTATCTAGTTTTAGTGTCTGGGCTAACCTGGTGAAAACTCAAATGCTCTGCACGTCTACAGGTTGGACTTGTGAAGTATCCAGTTCTCTGATTAGAAACGGTGTGATCTAGTCTTGTGAATGAATTTCTACTCTGGCTGCAAATGAGTCTAGCCTTGTGAGTTTTACTCATCGTAATGTTGTGTATGCTTTCCTAGGAGTAGACCTGTGGAGTATGATAGAGTGGGTGATACTTTCTGCACTTTGTAGGGCCCCTCCATACAAATAAACATTATCCCAAATCCCATATCAGACACTAGTTGCCCTTCCCATCCCTGTAACTGGCCTGCTCTCCAGATTCTGCACAAGCTGTTATGACTCTTGACTTGACAGAACATCCCAGGGAGCCAGAGTAACCTTTTACCCAGAGCGTCTCTGTTACTCTGAGATTAAATAATCTGCAGTGAGAGCAGAGATGGGGAAAGTCAGCCTTGATAGAAACAGCCAATAACTAATATGAGATTCCCCTGAAGCGAGAAGACAGAGATGCTCGAGACATCCATCAAAATCTCAGCTGAACTTATTGCTTGGGGCCCCCCGCTTGACCTGTGACATGTAAGGGCTCTGACTTTGCTTTCAGGCAAAAAAAAATAAATAAAAATACAGCAGAGAAATGTCAATGTATGACAAGAGTACAGGGTCAGATTAAAGGGGAACTTCAATTTGGTTTCTATGTTTTATCAAATATCCACTAACATTGACTGCCTAGTAGTGGTTCTCTATAATTCTCACGGGCCCCTCCTAAACTGATGGTTTCAGATGAATTAAGGACAGCGCCGATTTATACATTTCTCCGTTGCTCATAAAACAAACTGGTGCCTCTGAAGACTTTATGTCAACCACAACACAGTGTGGCGCAGACTGGTGACCCAAAGAGCTGACACATGCCAGGCGGATGTCCAGCCAAGTGACAAGGAAATAATAAAAAGTTCTGCAGAAAAAAGAATCTTCACAGAACATTGGCGACTGGGAAACAAGAAACAGACCCGGCGACATTTGGGTGATCAATCACACTTGGGCTTTTATTGTCAACGGCTGCCACTTTGTTACTCCAGCTTTAAGATTTTTATTTTTTTTTTAAATCTACTTTAATATTTTCTAAGCAAATTTTTCTTGTAATTCACTAATTATTTACAATGGAGCCTTCATAATGACATTTTCCAATTATCTGTGTGATCCCCCCACTCTCCAGGTAAAATCACATGCGGCAATGGGAGACCCCCGGCTGGTGTCCAAATCGCAGAGGTGTCAGTCACAGCACTTTTTATGATTCAGTTCTGTCCCAGTGGAATTGAAAATGTCAGGAGAACAGTCAGTGACTGACAGTTTTACCTCCCAAGAGGTTCAGCAGCATCTGATTTGTTCTTGTCAGCAGAAATGAACTAGTGACCTCTCATGAAATATGTGAGATTTTTATCACCTGTCTATCTATCTATCTATAGCCTTGGACAGTACAGTATGTCTGAGAGTATAGCTTATTGTAAGCCCAGAGCATTCCTTCTCTGTATATTTGTATTTATACATATGGGAGGAGGTGCCATATTGATTCCCTTAGACAGTACAATATGAGGGCATAGCTTATTGTGTGCCCAGAGCATTCCTTCTCTGTATATTTGTATTTATACATATGGGAGGAGGTGCCATATTGTCACTTGGGAAATGTCATTCCCTCTATGTCATACACTCAGGAAACAAGTCTTATGTGTGTTATAGACCTATATTTATAGTAATCTTACAACAGGGTATGTAATAGTC
>CM044438.1:274901-305048 GCA_024363595.1 Xenopus borealis
ACAGGAGGCAGAGACTTTAGGGGCAGAGAGTTTAGGGGCAGGAGGCAGAGACTTTAGGGGAGGGTGGCAGAGACTTTAGGGACAGGAGGCAGAGACTTTAGGGGCAGAGAGTTTAGGGGCAGCTGGTGTGTTACTAGTAATGGAATTAAATTGAGAAAATTCGGCACTGAGTCAGTTTGTGCCTGACTGAGGTGGAATCATATTGGGCACACACAGCTGAGCTGGCATCTAACTTCCCCTTTAGATCCTTCTCGTTAAACCTCAATTTCTTCTACATCAGGAGCCTCTCTTGGCACCTTCTCTTACATCACTAATGATGTCCCTTATGTTTCCCTGATCTTCCAGTCCATGGGTGGGGGGGCACCCTATACTGTAAATGTAAGGAAACACCCACTCGCCCATCATTCTGTGTGTGTCCCCTGATCTAACTGGATCAGTGATGTCTCGCAATTTTATATGAGGAACATCTTGTATAAAAAAAACTTGGCCTCCGCTTAACACTTCACCCTCCTGGTTGGATTTAGGCAGGGTCGGACTCCATGCTGCCAACTCCGTGCCAGCCAGGGGGCTGTTTGTGCTCCGTGATAGTTAGAAAGAAGGAAAATGTTAACCCCTTTTAAAGAAATACTATTATGATTCTCTAGGGTGCTGGGAGTCGTCTAGAAAGCTGACTTATCTGCTGCTATATCTCATTTTTCTCTGCGATGAACTGTTGTCTTCAGACACTTCCCTTTCTTATGGTTTCAGTAGCTGACAGACAGCAGTTTGAATAAAGGTCATGCTATATATGAAGGAAATATATATATATATATATATATATAAAAGGAAAGGTAGCCCCATCCTCTGTGAATATGTCCCTAGGAGCCTGTTGGTGGCCATTATACAGCAGGGTTGCCAGCCATGGTACAAGCTTATAAGCCACTGATTGGCCCCTGATGGCCATGGCATGTCCCAAGTCATTATACAAATAAACAGTTTTAGGGGCTGAGTTCCCCTTTAAAACATTTCCTTCAGGCGGAATAAAGACTAACTGTCGCCCGTTGGTGTTGCAGATCGAGTACTTGCTGAAGAAGCTGACGGAAGCCATGGGAGGAGGTTGGCAGCAGGCCCTGTTTGAGGACTACAAAGTTGTGCTGGACAAGAAGCAGAACGGCCTCTCGGCCTGGGAACTGATTGAGCTGATTGGCAGCGGCCAGTTCAGCAAAGGCATGGACCAGGCCACCGTATCCATGGCCATCAACGAAGTCTTTAACGAGTTCATTTTGGACATTCTGAAGCAGGTAAGGACATCTTGGCTGATAGATGTGGTTGACCTGAAATGTCCTATCAAACCTCAGTGTCTTATCTGCAGCACAAAATAAAAGGTGGCGCTGTTCTATTACAGTCCTTTGGGAACTGCCCAGCTTCTGCAGGTGGTGGAAGAGAGGTACTGCAGATGCTCTCAGCAATCTGCCCCAGCATTAACCGAAATACATTGGACCTTCCAGTTGACTGGAAGGTGTCTATGGTAGGAGACCAAGCTGCTGTATTTGCAGACAAGCAGATTTTGGCCCAAAATGTCTAAATTTCACGTGGAAATCCTGATGATAGGCATTTTCCATGAAAACACATGACAAGCTGGAAACATTGCATTGTGGGGGAAACATGGAGAATTGTACACCTTAGAAAGTCCCATAACTAGGGGTGAATTTTAGCACTCCACCACTTGCCATTAACTGAGCCAATACCAGAACCACCGCCCCACATAGTGCCCATAATCATCATCATCATCTCTGTGTAAATAAACACACGTTTTGGAATTCCCCGCGTGTCCTCAGTAGATGCCAATCAAAGGAGCATTGTGCAATGTATTTACAGGCTACTGAAATAAAATAAAGCCTCATCAGTTGACTCTGAAAGAAGAACCTAAGCCAAAGGATAAATTCACGAGGAGCTTTCCATAAGTTGGGTGAGAGTAGCCTTCCCTTTGACCGGGCTTTATTAAGGCTTCTGGTAACCTCCAGACATTCTTCATGGATCATGACATCAGAGGGATAATGAGTTCATTATAATATAGAGGATATAGTGGCCCTTTAATAGCAGGTAACTCATGAAAATCATTTTCCGGATGATAAGCAAATTGAGATTCCTACACAAATACTTACATTGTCCTGATGTCTTCCTGAGTTCCTGCTTGATCAGGTGCCCCCCAAATTTAACTCATAAATTCACAAGTTCTTATACTGGGGCCCGAGAACCCTTTCATGAAGATGATTAATTCTGGTTGGACTGTATAAAGTGCCCAGCAGATCTTCCAAGGTTTCATTGGGGTCAATATCTGTCCTGTGGGTTTATACCCATGGGCATCTACACTGACCAACTTGTCCTAATCATGTGCTGTACCCTTTAGCAACCTAACCCAGTTACATGAAAAATGCTTGGTCTGCTCAAGTTTGTGCCAGAGCTGAGGACAACTGGAAGGGCATCTTCCATGGTTTTATTTATATCTTATTTTATTTTTATTTTCAGGGATATTTGTGGAAAAAAGGCCACAAAAGGAAGAACTGGACAGAGCGTTGGTTTGTGCTGAAGCCAAATATAGTAACGTACTACTGCAGTGAGGATCTGAAGGACAAAAAAGGAGAAGTTATTCTGGACGAAAATTGCTGTGTGGAGGTAACAATGATCACAGGGAACAAGACAATGGCATATTCTCTGTATCTTGCGCCACATACTGTTGCTTTGTGTTACTGCTAGTCCTACTGTCCTACTGTCTCCATCTTGCCCTAGTGTTCTCATCTTGTTCTACCATCTCCTTCTTGTTCTATTGTCTCCATCTTGTCCTACTGTCCCCATCTTGTCCAACTATCTCCTTCTTGTCCAACTGTCTCCTTCTTGTCCAACTGTCTCCATCTTGTCCTACTGTCTCCTTCTTGTCCAACTGTCTCCATCTTGCCTTACTGTCTTCATCTTGTCTTAATGTTCTCATCTTGTCCTACTGTCTCCATCTTGTCCTACTGTCTCCATATTGCCCTACTGTCTCTATCTTGCCCTACTGTCTCCATCTTGCCCTACTGTCTCCATCTTGCCCTACTGTCTCCATCTTGTCCTACTGTCTCCTTCTTGTCCAACTGTCTCCATCTTGCCTTACTGTCCTCGTCTTGTCTTCATGTTCTCATCTTGTCCTTCTGTCTCCATATTGCCCTACTGTCTCTATCTTGCCCTACTGTCTCCATCTTGCCCTACTATCCTCATCTTGTCTTACTGTCTCCATCTTGCCATACTGTCTCCATCTTCTCTTACTGTTCTCATCTTGTCCTACTGCCTCCATTGTATAAGAGTGTCTCCACATTGTTATACTGTTTCCATCTTACCCTCCATTTTGTCATTCAATCTCCTTCTCGCCTTGCTGTCCCTAACTTGTTCTGTTTCTATTTTACCCTAGTATCTCCATGTTGCCCTACTGTTTACATCTTGTCCTACTGTCCCAAACTTGTTTTTATGTTTCCATTTGCCTTACTATCTCCATTTTGTCCTACTGTCCTCATCTTGTCCTGCTGTCCCCATCTTGTCCTACTGTCCCCATCTTGTCCTACTGTCCCAAACTTGTTCTACGGTATCCATCTTGTATTTCTGCCAACTTATTAAGTTCCAGTTATTAGACTAATAGGGACTATAGAAAATGTCATGGGAAGAGTTATGGAATATAGAGGGCCCAATTGTTATCTAAATAGGGGGCCCTAAGTTCTCTCCCCCCCCCAAAGCTTGCATAACCTCTTTAAATAAATCTATTTAGGTCTTTGGCTCCAGATACTCTAACATGTCACCTCTCATGTGTCAAGCTAACTTCCCATTATCCCGTTTCATCATCTCATTCATTATTTAGAGGAACCGATGAACGTTATAATCACAGTCAGGGGAAGCAGAGAACATCCGGCACTGTCTGATTGGGCATTTTTATGTAATATAATACTTGGGTTTCATCAGCTCCCCATCTCATTTTTCAAAACACTACAATACAGGAGCCATGGAGTATATTGTCAAGTGATGCCTTTGTCACACACACCACCCATCTCTTCTGACCTTACCAACGTATTCCAAATAGCACCACGGCTAAAGGGATCTTCAGGGCCAGCATGGGAAGAGTTAGAGCTGTGTCAACACAATGGGCCTCCATAGAAAGCAGGATCACACAAGAGGCCCTCATCTCTCTGTATCAGTCAATAAAGCACTAAAATAATTTCCTTATATATTACTCTAGTCATTGCCAGACAAAGATGGGAGAAAGTGCCTGTTTGTTGTGAAATGTTTGGAGAAAAGTTATGAAATCAGTGCATCAGATAAAAAGAAAAAGCAAGAGTGGATCCAAGGTGAGTTGGAAACCAGGTATTGGCTGGTGAAGTTCAAAGTTTCTAACAGTAACCATCCATAGTGTACTGGTAAGGTTTCTTTGATGTATATATGGCTGCAGAGCCCATACTGGGTGCCCAGAAGTACTTCCCATGGTACATGAGTAGGTCTTCTTCTACATCATGCTCTAATCATAGAGAAGACAGTTTCCCTTCTTTAGACTTGTTCACCATTCAGAGCCATGGAGCTCCAGTGTCAGCTATCTTTGTCTAATCAAAAATAATTATTTTCAGACAGAGTAAAATCGACTAAAAGCAAATTCTTGGAGAACAAGAACATTGAGAGAAGGTTCTTCAAAACTAGATTATGAGTTCATTACTCAGTAAGTTAGAATGTGTGTCATACTTAGGCTCAGTTATCCCATATATTTAATATTATGGCTTAAGGAAGTAACCACAGTAACTATATGGGGGTGGGGAGTTAGTCATAGTTGGCATGTTTGAAAGAAGAAGATGCCCAACTTGCTCACCAGTGTAGAAAAAAGTCTAAAGCAAATGGACTTTCTCATGAAAATGGCTCCTTAAGAACTGAAGAAGCTGCTCCGATGCTTTAGTTTAGTTGCTTTAGACTTATTTCTACTACATAATGTAAATCAATATATATCATGTTCATCGACAATCAGTTGTAGAATCAAAGCCTACTTAACGATGACCAATAAGTTGGCAGCTGATTGGTCCATGTGTGGTGCCTAAATGATGACCACCCCACTTGTAGGACTTTTATGATTGGGTCCATTCCACTCCTGGTGGGTGGGACCCTCAACTGTTAGAACACCACTTAGATATCCATTCAGTTGGTGACCTTTGGCCTTATGAAGTATTTGCAAGCCTATTGAAGTATAGAGGTTTGGTTATTAATGAAGGAACGTCTAGAACTTCTAGAGTGATACACTAATGCTAATTTGGAGGAATGGTGAAGGCTGGTTCTCAACGACCCAGCCTGTCTTCTTGTTTGGACCTATCTACCTTGCCTGGCCTATCTTACCTGCCTCATCTCCTGCAGCCATACAGACAGTGGTCCATCTGCGCAAGTTCCAGCTCCCTCCACCACACAAGGAGGCGCGTCAGAAACGAAGGGCTTTGCGGAAGAAATTGCTGGCGGAGCAAGAGGAGATGGAGAAGAAGATGAAGGAGCTACAGCTGGCCAATGAGACCAAGCAGCAGGAGTTAGAAGTCATGAGGAAGGTGAGAGAAAGTGAAAATGAGAAAAGTCTTTGATACTGGCTCTGCTCAATGGTCACATGGCTATACTTACCCTTAATTAATATCTGCCACAAGCAGAGGTAGTGTCCTAGACTCTTCTTTGGGAATGTTACCAAGATGAAATGCTTTAAGCACCATTATATTGCACATTCACATCATTTGGGAACTCAGACATCACTCTGTCCGTGAGACTGTCTGGGGTGCCATATTACAGGTTGTCCATTTTGAAGCCCAAAGCTGGCCTGGTCACCCTCCGGGACAGTGTTATAGCCCTTGGTCAATCTATTAGCTCCTATAGACTTCTCTTTATGATCATTTTGATAGAGTTTGGCCTTCAAAAAAATATGTATCTTTATCAGATTATGGGCTCACGTCATGGAAGACGTTGGGTATCACTCGTGGTGTTGGTCAGCCCAGGAACCCTGAAGTTATCATCATCATCTTCAGGTTGACAGTGATCCCATTGTAGGATACTTGCACCTAGAGTATAATTTTCTAATGACATTATGTTTTGACGAATTGGGCAAAATTTTACCAGAAACAGCTCCCCCTCCATATGGCCTCAATTACCCTAGAGTTGTGGGAGAATTCCGTGCACTCCAGGTGTATTAATCGGTGACTTGTGTTCACAATTACACTTTGGCACTTGGGTTCATAAATGAGCCAAACTCTCATTTTATTGAGCCAAAAATCCAACTATTTTCTTTTTGTTTTACCAGGAACTAAGGGAGGCGGCGGCTTGTGCAATGGAAGAAGAGCGGAAACGGCAGGAGACACAAGAGCAGTTACAGGACCGGTTCCAAACAGAAATGGAACGAGAACTTTTGGTAAACAGATCCCTTAATTAATATCTGCCACAAGCAGAGGTATTGTCCTAGACTCTTCTTTGGGAGAAAATATATGAATGCCACCCATGGGTGCTCACTCATTTCACTAGAGGCTGCCGCCATGTTGTATCTCAGCACCCCTGGCCTGGGAAATGGCGGGTAAATCTAAGGTGTCTTTTTGTAATCTGAACAGATCCGCCGGCAAATGGAAGCGCAGGTAGCACAGAAATCGAATGAACTACAACAGAATTTAATTCGTGTCCGGGAGTTGGAGGAAATGTACCGAAAGCTTCAGGAGGCGCTGGATGATGAGAAGCAGGCGCGTCAGGAGGAGGAAAACGCCAGGCTCCATCAGGCACAGTATGGACGTCTTCTCCTGTCCATCTATTGGCTGTGTTTCTCCGCTCCTTTCTTCTGATTGGTGGAATCAAACATTCTTAGCTAATAGCTACTTACACTAATGTGTCCTTAGCAAACAGAGGTCACCCAACTGCTGCTTCCTAATGACAGGACCCATAAACAACACCAAATTTATAGACCTTGTGTGACTATGAAGATTTTCATTCATCCAGGTAATGGTGTATCTAGTATAGGAAATTCTAAAGCAACTGAACTTGCTGAGTTAATATTGGAGACGTTTCACTACTCATCGGAGCAGCTTCTACATTTCAGCTGGTTGGATTGGAAATCCTCAGAATATAAACTCTTCCACTTATCCAATCACAATGGCACGTTGTAACTCTTTAGAGAGGCGACACCTGAAACTCACAGAGGTGTGATTGATTTGTAGTTACTGTGATAGGATTAAAAGGGTTTGCCGCAACTCCTAGAAGCAGGTGTTACTTGTGAGAATTGCATGAATGGATGCCCAAGTCCAGTTGTTTTAGAATTACTTATACCAGATATGGACCTTGTGTATTTCAGAAAATTTCCCTAAGGGAAAACTGTGGTGGAGCCAGAAATCAAGCAATGCACTTTGTACCCAAGATAAAGGCCTGACTGTAATATATGTAAAGGATTTATAACTCTTAAAACAACAGTTACCCTGGGGACTATGTTTTGTGTTGGAGTTTATATAGACTTGCTGTACAAGTGCTTTGTATATTGTGAGGCAATGGCGCCACCTTGTGTGGAATGATAGAACTTCATGGAATGAGGCTTTGACTTTATTATTATAGAAGAGTACAGAGGTTTTGTTCCCAAGTCTCTAATTGCTCACTGACTGGGCTTGAGCTTCTTATTTCAAATACTGAATCCATCTTTTTTTTTTACTTGTTTCACAAAAATAAATCAATAATGCTAAAAAAAACTAAACAATACATAATATATATATATATATATGACAGATAATATAAAGATGACAGATGATATATAGATGACAGATAGATAATATAAAGATGACAGATGATATATATATGACAGATAGATAATATAAAGATGACAGATGATATATAGATGACAGATAGATAATATAAAGATGACAGCTGATATATATATGACAGATAGATAATATAAAGATGACAGATGATATATAGATGACAGATACATATAATGAAAGTTCCTGACATGAGTTTGGGCTACAGGCTTCTGGAAGAAGAGGCGGCCAAGAGAGAAGTCCTGGAGAAGCTCCATAAGGAGCAGGAGGCAGCCATTAAAATGACAGAGGCGGAGAAGAAGGAGCTGGAGCAGATCCATGAGGTGAAGGAGAAGGCTCTGCAGGAGGCCATGCAGCAACTGGAGCAGCTGGAGAAGGAACGGATTCTGGCGCTAGAGCAGTACCAGGTGAGAACCTCAATACTGGCATTCACTGGGTCACATACTCCTTAATAAATGTGGCACTCCCTCCGGTGACTAAAGTTACTATTCACTGGGTGTTGGGCTCTGCCAGCTAAGCAGAATGAGGCCCCAAATAAAATAATAAATCTTTATAGCATAAAGCCTAAACCGTCCAGGACAAACCCAAGTTCCCCAACCTCCCAAATTCCACATATTCCCCACAAGCTCCTATTTTTGTAAATGAATTGAACCTCGGCACCCCTACTGCCTCTACTAACCCTTCTTCCATGCATCATGACTTGAACCTCCTGGGCCACCATATAGATCAAGAAACGGCAGGTAATAATATTGTGCAACTATCCTACTTGCAGCAAGTGTCAAAGAACCTAGAGGAGGCCACCAGCAAGACCAGATCTTGGAAAGACAAAGTACTGCAACATGAAGGGTTAATGCGACTCATACAACCAGGTGGGTGAAAATGGGTGTGTTTGGGGGTGAGGAATTGAGCTGGGAAGATTTTGAGATCGTGAAACCTTTACCCTCCCATAGGAAACAATAGAATAGCGCCACCTTTATTTCTTGTTCATTTTAGGCTCAAAGAACCCGGGGCTTGTGACAAACTGGGGGCTGGCGTCATTCACCCAAGGAGAACTGCAGCAAAGAGAGAAGTCTTGGCAAGAGAAGAGGAGCCCCAGTACGGACTAGCACCCATGGGTGCCAGAACAAACAAGTAGGGTGCAGGACTAACGGCGTGGCTTTAGGTGTGTTAAAGTCTGAGTTTCTGAGTAACATCAGAGAAAACAAAACCGTAACGTGTGTTAATCTGAGCTCTAGCTAACGCCCCCCGCGGATCATTGGGTGGGACTTAAATGGACCCCCCAGACCTGTGACATCACATGCACTGTGTCCAATCTAGAACTGCCTGGTCCAATCAGCTCCCAAGTTTCTGCGGCATTGCCAAGTCACTAATGCGCTTAACATTCCGAGAGTTGCGACTAATTTTATCACCCAACGGTTTTCCTTTTCTTTTGTTGTTTTTTTTTATTGAAATCCGAATTCTAAAATAATTGTGTTTTTGTGATAAACCCCTGCATTGTAACAAATGCCATGTATAAAATCACATTTCTGTACATTTTGGCAATTATTTATTTTATTTGGCCACTCCCACTTAGGACCAGCCCCCCGTTAGCCACGCCCATTTAAAGGCATTGATAGAATGTGCCATCAAAGCATCGCCTGGCTGGGGGTTCCACAAGCTAAAGATCCCCCCCCCCCAGTCTGTCTGTCTGTGGCATGTCCAGCAGTATTAATAGAAAACAACCACTAGATGGCAGCATTGCACTGGAAATTATACGCAGCATCTGATTTCATGAGCAGCAGAGACTCTTTATATAGCACCAACACACCCTGCAGCGTTGTACAGAGAGTATACATCATTCTTAGCACTCCCTGCACCAGTGGAGCTTGCAATCTAATTTCCTGTGACACACGCTACTTTATCATAAGGCCAATTAACCTGTAATTTGGCTCCTATCTAATGCGTCATTTCCCCATAGATGGAACCAAAGACGTTTGTTCAAAGACTGGACAGAGAGATACAATTAGAAAATGACTTTTTTTTTTAATTAGGGTAAATTCCCCCTTTAAATATTGAGGCAAGTAAAGTTACTCTTTTGGGACATTTGCATTTGTCTATAAGAATCATTACTGGGTCAGTAAGTATTAGAAGTTGCTATTGTGTCAGTGAGTACTAGAGATAGTAAACTGTGTGGAGTCCTGGGTCAGCAAGTACCATAGATAGGTACAGGGTCAGTCAGTACAAGAGATGGGTACTGGGCCAACAAGTACCAGTACTGGGTCAATGAGTACTGGAGTTCTGGTAATCGGTCATCAGGTACAAGAAGTTGGTAGTGGAGACTGATACTGGGTCAGCAAGTACAAGTGATAGGTACTGGGTCAATGAGTTCTGGACACTAATACTGGGTCATCGAGTTAAAAGAAGTCAGAACTGGGTCAGCGAGTACAAGAGATAAGTACGAGGTTAGTAAGTTCTGGAGACTGATACTGGGTCAGCGAGTACAAGAGGTTAGTAAGTTCTGGAGACTGATACTGGGTCAGCGAGTACAAGAGAAAAGTACGAGGTTAGTAAGTTCTGGAGACTGATACTGGGTCAGTGAGTACAAGAGATAAGTAGAAAGTTAGTAAGTTCTGGAGATTGATACTGGGTCAACAAGTACAAGAGAAAAGTACGATGTTAGTAAGTTCTGGAGACTGATACTGGGTCAGTGATTACACGAGGTCGGTACTGGGTCAGTGAGTACAAGAGATAAGTACAAGGTTAATCAGCTGTGGAGACTGATACTGGGTCAGTGAGTACAAAAGGTCAGTACTGGGTCAGAAAGTTCTAGAGCACAGACATATATAACTCATCCCTACACAACTCTGCACCTAGACCATATGAGCAGAATATGATCCACTCACTTTAATAAGTCTCTGCTCATCGTCCCACCTGATTGGACCCGGCACTCGTTACTCGCCAGGATAACACATTCCCTCCAGCTCTGCACCCAATATTCATAACTGAAAGCCGGCAGATTAAAGGTCAACTATTAATGGGTTGATTGATGATGGGGGGGGGGGGAATGCAGCATTAAATCTATTTTGAGATTTTGTCAGTCACAAAGCCCCCCCTAATATATCCCAGTGTTATGATCCAATTGTGGGGGAATGTTAATAACCAGTTCCAGAAACCTTACTTAACACCAACCTGAACCCCCCCCCCCACCGCAACAACAATGAATAAAAGATGCCTCAAGGCCTTGAATCCATTTTTTAAAGGAGCACCACTAGCTCTTTATGATTTCAACTTTTCTTAAAGTTCCCATATAACAAAGTCCTTAGGATACTTTAGTATTCACCTAAATAAGTATTTTTGCTCTCCTACATAAACATGAAAGTCCAGTTTGAAGGTTAGGGTGAAATTTCAGGTGACTGTCCTACATATTCATAAAACGATGTTTGAATTTCTTATATACCATTATTATCCAATGTCTGTGCAGTGTTTGTGAGGTAAATGGTGCCCTGACCAAATATTGGACTTCCAGCGGGCTCTGGTCAAATGCTGGACATGAACATCAACTGTAGCTTGAGCTGACAACTGCTGCCCTACCGTTATCTTCATGCCCCACTGTCTCCATCTTTCCTACCATCACCATCTTGCGCTATCCTGATCTGCATCTGGCCTTGCTTTCGCCATCTTAACTTACTCTTTTTGCTTAGTCCTACTGTCTCCAGCTTGTTCTACTATCTCCATCAAACCTTACTGTCTCCATCCTGCTCGAATGTCTCATCATGACCTATTGTCTCCAGTCTGCCCTACTATCTTTATCTTGCCCTACTGTCTTCATCTAGTCTTACTGACTCCATTTTGCCCTACTGTCTCTACCTCGTCCTACTGTCTCTACCTCATCCTACTGTCTATCTTGCGCAATAGTCTCCATCCTACCTACTGTGCCCAACTGTCTCCTTCTAGTTTTCTATCTCCTTTATGTCCTACTATCTCTAGCTTGCTTAACTGTCTTAATCCTGACCTACTGTCTCCTTCCAGTCCTACTGTCCTCATCCTGACCTACTGTCTCCATCCTGCTCGAATGTCTCATCCTGACCTATTGTCTCCAGTCTGCCCTACTATCTTTATCTTGCCCTACTGTCTTCATCTAGTCTTACTGACTCCATTTTGCCCTACTGTCTCTACCTCGTCCTACGGTCTCTACCTCACCCTACTGTCTATCTTGCTCAATCGTCTCCATCCTACCTACTGTGCCTAACGGTCTCCTTCTAATTTTCTATCTCCTTTATGTCCTACTATCTCTAGCTAGCTTAACTGTCTTAATCCTGACCTACTGTCTCCTTCCAGTCCTACTGTCCTCATCCTGACCTACTGTCACCATCCTGTCCTATTATCTCCATGTTGCTCAATTGTCTTCATAATGGCCGCTGTCTTCCAACCCTACGGTCTTCATATTGCTCAACTGTTTTCTTCCACTCCTACTGTCTCTATCTTGCTCAACTGTTTTCTTCCAGTCCTACTGTCTCTATCTTGCTCAACTGTTTTCTTCCAGTCTTACTGTCTCTATCTTGCTCAACTGTTTTCTTCCAGTCCTACTGTCTCTATCTTGCTCAACTGTTTTCTTCCAGTCCTACTGTCTCTATCTTGCTCAACTGTTTTCTTCCAGTCCTACTGTCTCTATCTTGCTCAACTGTTTTCTTCCAGTCCTACTGTCTCTATCTTGCTCAACTGTTTTCTTCCAGTCCTACTGTCTCTATCTTGCTCAACTGTTTTCTTCCACTCCTACTGTCTCTATCTTGCTCAACTGTTTTCTTCCAGTCCTACTGTCTCTATCTTGCTCAACTGTTTTCTTCCACTCCTACTGTCTCTATCTTGCTCAACTGTTTTCTTCCAGTCCTACTGTCTCTATCTTGCTCAAATGTTTTCTTCCAGTCCTACTGTCTTCATCTTGCTCAACTGTTTTCTTTCAGTTCTACTATCTCCATCTTGACCTTTAGTTTTCACCTGACCCTGCCCTACAAATTCTGCTCTTCGGGACCCTCCTATTTCCAGGACCCAGGATGGTCATATCTATTGGCTCTCCCAAAAAAAAACTCCAGTTAAGAATTCCACCCAGGATATCAATAACCGACATTGTTTTTCTGTGTTACATAATACAACGTTTAGTGCTATTAATGATAAATAGCCTCTGCTCTGCAATAGAAGGAACACTATGTTCTTGTGAGTCACAATCCCCATATGTTGTCTCTAGACGGGATGGGGTCCCTATTAACACTGCCCTAATCAGGGCTCCTGTCAGTGTCTCTGGAAGAAAAATATGTGAAAAGTGCTCAAATTAATAGATCAGCCCCTGAAAGGTCTCTGCAGACTTACTGTCTCATTAGTGAGATAATAACTGGGGGGGGGGGGTGAAAGATAAGTCAATTGATGGATCCGTCACATTTATATTTAATCCCACATACAACTTTCCCCAGAAATATTTGAGTGCCAGTGGTTCTTTCATTTAAAGGTAATTCATATCCTCAGTTCAAGAGGGCATGGACCTTCCATAATGATGATGTTCCACCCAATGGTTTCTCCCTTACAACATACTATAAGGGGTAAGGCATACTCAGGGTTGGAAGCTATATTTTCCAGAATTTAATTTCTCCATAAAAAACAATGCGTTCTATCCCCCTTACCATGTTGTAATGTCTACAAGTCCTGAGTGGCCAATCTGCACGAAGAGCTCATTCTCTCGATATCCTGTAGAAACCAGGCAAAACCAGTTTGATTCAATTTCTCAATATCTCACCCATTGATTAGCATTTGGAGCATTCATCTCTGTACACATTGTATTGTGATGAGCTGAATACTCCCTCGCAGCTGTATCGTCGGCCAGCCAAGATTCTTCCTTGTCTAACAAAACTGTCCCATAGAGACCTTTAGGAAACAGATCATAATGGACTTCCATGTATTTCTTTCCCTAAAACAAACAAATGCTGTATTGCATTCTTCATGCTAAAAATACAGGAGAAATTAGCTTGATGGTGAAGAATGCGCTGGAGATATTTTAGATATTTCTTCATACACACAATAAAAAAAAACAAATTTAGCAGATGACTTCACACCTGTCAGCTGAATAGGGTTTCACAAACTGCACAGTAATTGCAGCTTCATAGGAAAGTCACATGTAAATATCATTACAGTGGTTGTCATCTATGCCCCCAAAAGTTGGGGAAAACCAATATCTCCTGGGAAACTGTTGATAAGCAGTGGATATGTTTTGGTTCTTATGGTGGTTTGTTCCTATCTCCTGAAGATACAAACCACCACAAGGATCAAAATATTGTAGTTTCATATGAAAGTCACGTGTAAATATGATTACCATGGTCATTATCTATTCCCCCAAAAGTTGAAGATCAACATCTCCTGGGAAAATGTAGATAAGTGGTGGGAATTTTTTGGTTCTTATGGTGGCTTCTTCCTATTTCCTGAAGATACAAGCCACCACAAGGACCAACAAATTGTAGTTTCATAGGAAAGGCACATGCAAATATGAGTACCGTGGTCATTATCTATTCCCACAAAAGTTGAAGAAGATCCACATCTCCTGGGAAACTGCGGATAAGTGGATTGGTGGGCACTTGGATGGTTCTTCTAGAGGTTTGTTCCTATTACCTTAAGATACAAGCCACCACAAGGATCAATAAATTGTTGTTTCATATCATTACAGTGGTCATCATCTATGCCCTCTAACATTGGCCAACGTCTCCTGGGAATCTGTGGTGGAAATTTTTTTATTCTTACGGTGGCTTGTTCTTATCTCCTAAATGTTACAAGCCACCATAAGGAACAAAAAACCCAACTAGCACAGAGCATTCTGTATACAGTTGGAAAACAATGTTCTTCTTCTACTTGATAATGTGATTTATATAGAAGGCATCAGCTCAACTCTTTATGACAGTTATCAGGGAAGATTCAGGGGCTATTGGCTTTATGATCCATTTTTGACCTAGTCCATGAAAAAGCAGGTAGGGACATATGTCCCAGATGCCTGAATAAGGACTTCTTACATGTTTGTATGGTCAACATAAAGTCCTGAAGATGAGAACCACTTATAGTTCAGCGTGTCTTTAGGGCCCTTCCAAACATTATAGAATATGACATAATTTGTATGCATACAATGCAATTGAGTTGTCAGCTCTCTGTGGCTCATCAGTGCAGCCTAGTTTCTTGGAGAATCACCATTAACAGTTAACAAGAGTGTACCTGTATGAGGAATCAGTGGTTGTTTTCTTTGGGATGAATGGAATAGCAAAAGTTGCAGTTAGCAGTAACTACAGAAACTGTGGTGGGTGACAAAGGTTACCATTGCCTGAAAGTAGCACCATCTCCCTGCTGTGAAGCTCTAGTTGGTTTCCACTTTGGGTTCTATCCGTTTCTTTCCCATAAGTAGAGCCATTGCATCCAGGAATGAAACCAACGTTGGGTTGTTGATATGGACTTGAGCTGGTCTATTAGTTGAACATAGATTGCCCAGACTTGTCAAGGAACCTTCCTCAATTCACTTATATTAATTCTACTTAGGCAAACATGATAATTAGTTCTACAAATTGTCTTTAGATACACAAGAAAGAGCATTTTGTTCACTTGTTGGAAGAAGGTTCCATAAGGGTTATGCATGCCTTTTGTGTTTTTACTGCTCTGCTGTAGGTACATTGTGTGATTGATAACAGCTCACCCATAGGAAAGATTTAGCGATGTTTTTCCTCTGTTGTTAATTAAGATTTCTTGGCGACGCGATACATGAATATACAGTGTTTCCTACTCATGACAACAGCTAAATTTAGGCCGAATATTAATCCTCTTGTGCCACAGGGGCCTGTGTTTTTGTGAATCTGGGCTCAGGTCTTAGTCAAGATTTTTGCCTCTCCTCTGTTATTTTAAGAGCATCTGGTCACTGGTGGCTGCTCCTCCTTTGCACATTGTTCTCTATTACATGAGTAAGCCTGATATTCCTCAGAATGATATAATCCTTGGGAGATGGAATTAACTAAAGATATGGCTCATTGCTTGTGATATGTTGCACGCCAGAAACTATTCCTGCTTTAGTTATATCAATGCATGTGTGTGCATAGAAAAGACAACAGGAGATGATTTAATGGGTTTCATGCTAGGTTGTTGGTGGAAGAGTTTGTGATTTCTGCATAGTCATACAGTAGCTCTAATCACAACTCAATAGCTATCAATACAGTCCTGAATGGTGGTGATGCCACCTCTGAAGATTTGCTTCAGGTGGGACTTAAGTCTTTGGTACTCCAAGCCCCTACTTTTTTTGGGCGATGTGCTTGCTATGGGTTGTTTCCAGTGTTTGTTGTTTCAGCCAATGGGAAGTGACCCATGGTAGTTCCAAGCTCCATGTTTTACTAGTAATTGCTGCTTACCTTTATGATCATAAACCTTCTAAGCCACCATTCCAACATCAAGGTAAATTGTGTAAGGTGGTCCTAACTATTGATGTCTGGTCAGATTGATTTACCCATTAATCCAAGGGTCTACCAGAAAGGGACTCCAAGGGCCCAACAGAGACACCCTAGGCTAACTCTTGCATCATATAGAAAGTGCCAGCTTGGTACAGGTTTTCATATAGGTCCAACGTGGAAATAAGGATGGGCTGGATGATGGGGATTCTCATTGGCTGGAGTCCAGTTAGTGCTTGCATCCACCAGAAGAACCCCTGGAACATATATATGCCAGTCCAACACTGAGTCCATATATAGGCGTTATATAGGCAAGGGCATCTTCAAGAGCAAAACACACCTTGGTTAAGGCATAAGGCCACCATTAAAGGGTTGGGTTATGGGGTGCTACAGTAAAATGGAAGCTTTGTCTACTTTCCCTACTCAAGGACTGTGGGGGGCTTAGCAATTAGACTTAAAACCCCTACTTCTGCAAAAGGTATTCACCTACAAATAATGACTTGCTAGTTATGAGGCCATGGAATGTCTATAGATCAACCCCCTTTTTTTGTGGTTTTATCCAACATTAAGTCAAAACAAATGTGCATACATTGCAAATTCCGTCACATATTAAGAGTTTATGTTTACTTGCTCTTTAATCTCCACTAACCACAAAAGGAAACAACAGACTAAAATGCCAGATCTGTTTTTCTGCTCGTAGATAATGAACATAACAAATGGTACCAGTATCCAATAGTGGAAATATTTAATACACGTGGGTCAGATGACTCCCCCTTTTCCGGGCAGTTTATAGAACATCCAGAGAATCGGAGTCACATTTCGTTCCCTGCCCTTGGAACGTGACTCAGGTGATTAGATAATTCCAGAAGGTGCTTGGGATGGGACAAGTTCCTGATTCCCAGCCAACGCGTTTCACAGATAAACTGATAATAGTGAACTGGAAGCTCCTCATGAGTTGGTTCCACTGCCAGATCCTTGTTTGTTTTTCATGATTATATTGTCAACAACTAAAAATATGCCGGAACATCCATATTTAGCTTTGGTCTTTTAATAAAAGGCTGAATAATAAAAAAACGTGAATTGGGAAAGAGGGATGTGCGTTTATAGGGGACTAGATCATTTTTATGCAGATGGAAGATTAAGTTACTTGGTCAGATATGGCAACGAAACAGGAATTCTTTCAGCCTGTCGCTGTTGGAACAAAACTAATGTGTTTTGGGTCTGTAAGGGAAAAACATGCTGACTTGCGCCATGTAAAAATAATAATAGATAGAGCTATAAATATATACTTGTATATATACTGTATTAACGTATATATTACCGTTTAGGTTGCTAAATTCACACCTGGTCCTCTTACATTCAAGAACCTTCTCTTAATTAGAAGCTGGAGTTGGTCTGATTTGTGCCAGTGGTTTGATTTCCAATTTCCAGATAGTTTCATGTTCTTAAGTTCATTATCTAGATCTAAATGATCTGTACTTGTTGAGAGGAATGAAGGTCTATTGGGCATCAGATTCTCTAGTGGACCCTAGGTAGACATTCCAGTAACAGCCATAACAGGGCCCATCATGCGTGGACACCAGTGGTTCTTAAGAGGTTCATAACAATCTATTAACACTATTGTAACCGATAATTTAATGTGACCTTGTTCAGTGTCTAGTAATGATAAGCCTAAAGCAACTGGACTTGCTGAGCTTGTCCCTATGTTGGTAGAGTTCTCACTCAGGGAACGAAAGTAATCCATTCTCAGTGAAGCCAAGTGCTCATTAGATGCTCACACTGTCGTTGCTCCTAGAGCATCTAAACATAGGCTATAACCCTTCTTGAGCTAGTTGTCCTTTGCATTGTGACCTTGTCTTGGCTTAGGCTCTTCTAACCTACAAGGCTATGGACTACATCCACCCTCCATCACTGAGGAGTTTCAAGACAAGAGTGGGTCACCTTCACTAGTGGGGATGTCCTTATATTACAACTTTTGAACCCTATGGAAACATTATCTTGACATGGAGGTTCAATTCCATTCTCCAAATGGGCAACTAAACTGGAAGACACATACTTTAGTAGCTGGGAGGGGGTGCAAACTATACAGATCATTTGCTCATCAAAAAGGGCCATATCACCATCAGGAGGTACAACTGTTGATAATACCATTAAACACAATATTCAAAATTCTTCTTTACGATGCATTATTGCATGGGGCCCAATTGTAAAAATGGGTTTCCGGTGGCAGCCTGAGAATGGTAGCACTTGGTGCACAACATACTGACTGGTGCATTTTTAAGAAGAGTACCAGCCTGGGGTAGCAGGTATAGCACTATAATCACTTGGGTGAGATTAACAACTTGGCACCACCAGTGATTTTATCCTTCCTTCTCTTTGAATTAGGTGCCCCCTTAAGTATTATTCAAAGGATAAAACATTGAGCAGTAGCCAAGTCCAACCAGATCCCTGTTCATGTTTAGAGAGGAGAATTCCCTGTCACTCTGAGGTTTCCCAGACTGTAAATGCAATACATCCATCTTTTTGGCCCTTGCCGCTTGCTTGAGTTGATATGGTCGGTATTATACACAAACAGCTGAGCATATGCGTCTCCATCCAAGATAACAACGAGCCAATTCCTTCCCAAACTAAATGGCTGGAATATTTGCTCACTGCAGGATCCTGTGGAATGGAATGTTCAGGAGGACGTCTGGTGGAGCTACAAGCGTGTCCTCTCCTAGGAGAAAAGGAAGTTTCAACATCAACTTGGTGGACGAAGCAGCTGGCTGAGATATGGCTTCTCTGAACTGATTTCCTGTAAAAAATATTCTGCCCAGGAGAACAAGTAAAACTCTGGCAGATTTATTCTTACTACAGACTTCATTCCAGTGCAATAGTCACCCTAAATGACACCATAAAATCACCTTTATCTCAAGTAACACTCACCTTATAGTCAACCCTATCCAAAATCACAGGTATAGACAAGCCATATGGGAGGTAGGAGAATCCTTAGAAAAGTCTGTTAAAGGAAAGGGCTATATACTGTGAAGCACATGCTCCAAATGCTGTTATTTTACGATCCTCTATGCGATTTTTCAGATTCCTTTTTCAGTGTCCACTAAGGCCTTCACTGAGCAGGTGTGCAAACTGAAGGTTCAGCTGAGAAAATTCCTGCTGGTGTTTATCCCGTGTTTCCTCCTTAGACTGTGGGGTGGTAGGGAAACTATTTAGTCCATAGGATAATTTACGCCATGACATTGGTAACTCTTCTGGTATGGATGTATATTGCTAAGTCTACTGAATAACAATGGTTTCAGGGTCCTTCTTACACCCCCTGGTTAGGGATGGAGTTTGGGATACAGCTGTTGGTTGAAAAGTGAGATTTTTGCCAAGGAATGAAAGCTTCACTAGGGAAGGATAAACACAAAATAATAATAATGATCATGATTCATGCATCTAAAATAGTTGGCCAAGGAGATTCAGTGGGGACTTTGTAAAGTGAACCCGGCAAGGGGTAGGTCCTCTTATAGGGAAACAGCTGCAAGTTCCTTTTTGGAGAGATGAAGGAGAATGGGTGCCAGTTTCAGGGTGGAAGTGGACCATAAGGTTAGACCACAGGCAACTGACCTGGAGATGTAGTGTTTCAGTACAAGTTGGGCTGGGTAGGGTTGAAAGCTGAGGAGAATTAAAAATCTTCAAGTTAATTGTGGACCCTTTGTGCCAGGAATGATGTACAAGTACGTAATGACTCCAGTGAAGTTGCTGCAAAGTGCTTCCACATCAAAGAGACACCATCATGTCTAATGTGCATACAAAATCCTCTCTACCCAGATCTGTCAACCAACTCATATTTATAACCTCAGAGGGGGCCGAGCACAGGTACACAACAAGGCATGGTCTGGGTGTAATGGGATGTGGTTGGGGTGTGTAGTGATCATGTTCAGAAATTACCTGGATTTGGCCAGAGGACACAAGGTTTTCTGATATTATTTAAAACACCTCAGTAAGCTGTAGCCTGTAGAACACAAACATGATTTCTCAGGTTTGGCCCCATGGTCACCTAGGAACCTTCTCAACAGATCTGACGAGTTCCCAACAAAGCACATGGAATTCCTCTACAGCAGGGTTGTCCAACCTGCGGCCTGAGGGTGGATATGAATGAAGCCCAGCTTGAAACGCTTTGTTCCAGAGGAAACATCATAATAATAAGTCTTTTTTATTATCCAGGTGTCCCTTATTCCAGTGTATAGCTCCATCTGGTTATCCAACTGGTATTGTAGTTCTTTTTTGTGTTTATTTTTTTATTTTTTCAAATCGAGAGTGTTTGTTTATTTCATGTGTGGCTCCAGACAATGTTTCTTTTTCCAACGTGGCCCAGGGAAGCCAAAAGTTTGGCTCTACAGTCTTACGTCAATGCCCCAGATCCACTCTCTTTAACTGTACTGTTGTTTCCTTGTCCTTATCTAGGAGTGAGAGTGCCAGGCATTAGGTGTTTGCCAATAGTATGTCAGAAGTGTTTAGGTGTTCAGAGCTAGGAGAAACAAGATGAATGACCAGGGGTCGCAAGAACAAAGAACCAGGGGCCTTTGAAAGTCACCAGTGGGGAGGCAAAGGTTTATTTAATTTTATTTATCGGCCCCTTCCCCAATGGGACCCCTTTTCTCTCTGCTTCCAGTTGGGGTGAACATGATTACACTGGTTGTCTCTGTGCAGCTAGATAACTAGATACTCTATACACAGGGAACATTCCATAGACGTTGGTAACTGTTGCTGGATCAATATAAGAATACATCATTTACAATCCTGATGGAGTTCAACTGGGTTTCACACAGTGTTTACTTCAACCTCTTTTCCACTTCACCAATTCATCTGTGTATTTTTGCTTTGGAAGTTTAGGAATGAACTGTTTCTCGTCCTTGGCCTGTCCCCAAAACCTGTTTTTTTTTTGCGTTCAGTGTAATTTAGTTTTCTTAGGGAGTTTTATCAGATATTGAGCTTGAGCAAGTATTTCTAGAAGAATTCACAATACAGGTGTAAAATTAACCAATTGCAACCAATCATAATGCTATTTTTATTGCCTTTACTGAAGTTGAACTGTGCCCTCCTGTTTCCATTGTCAGATCTCTGAGCTCTCGCATTCCAAGAACACCAGCTTAACCAGCATTAACAGATTCTTCCATCCCTCTAACTTTCCCTAAAATTATACATTCCCTGGAAATAAATAGACTAAAGAACCCCCTGGTGGTGTTTGTGTTTTTCTGTAGGATGTGCCAGCACAAGTCTCACTATAAAGAATGTAGTTGGCTTCATTGGAAGATGCTGAAGAAGAACAGATGGTCATAAATATAATGTGCTTTATATTTAAATTCCTCTTTTCCAGGGAAAACAAACAAGTTTGGACTTTGCATTTGGAGCAGATAAACATTTTAGGCTTCTGCATTTCAGGACAAATTTGTTCCCCTTTTAGAGAAGATATGTGAGAAGCTTGTGTGCATGGATTGGACCCAACTCCTGTACATGTGATAGATGATAACTAAAAACTACACTGGCAGCAGTAATGCAGATACATAGATGGATGGATAGACAGAGATGTAGATAGAAAGGTAGATGGACAATAGCCCCTCAATCTGGTTCTGTGATGCCTCCATCATTGTTCTGTTTGGATAATGTCATTCCCATATGAAATCCCGGAGGTGGTTGATAGACACAACTGGGCTTTTGGGAGCAAGATCGCTCAACGGGTCAGTGATTATGGCTACTCAGGATCCATATGGACCTGATCAAACACAGCCTGGCAGAAGAGACCCAGAAAAGATTGTTTTCAGAATGATTTGTTTAGAAGCAGTGAGTAGCTACTTTGTACAAACCTTGACTTCACTTTCCTGATCACTCATTGGTTTCAGAACCATCAAATACCCTTTATAATATCCTGAAAACACAGGTTTAGCTTGAAGACAAATTCCTCTCCATGAGGTTGGATCCAGAAAGCCCTAATTTCTTCAATGGGGTTAACTAACGGCCTGTCCCCAGGCACTGTAGGAGCTGAGTGATATTCACAAGATCTCAAAGGTTGGACGTTACACACGTCTGTAGCTCAATTCAAGTTCAAACCAAACTCAAAAGCAGGAAGCAACTCTGCAAATCGGACATAAAGAGCCGATAAAAGACACGGATCAGAAAAGCAGAAAATATGGTGGGGAAAGTTAAGAGGATCCACATGTAGCAAAGGTTAAAGTGATAATTATAAAGCATTCTATCATTAAAGGAACAGGTATATAGCTCCCACTGAGCAACAGATGCTCCTCAGTAATGTATTGACCTTTGCCAGAGTATAATCCATGGATCGCTGAAGGGTATTGTGTTCAGGAGACTGAAAAATAAAGCCACAAAGCGGTTTCTGCTAACGTTCCAGTATATTGGGATTAGTGATTTCTTCACTTAGTAAAGGCCAAACAAAATGACCTCTCAGCGGCTCAGACTTCATGGGGAGCGATTAGCACCTAAGGTTCTGCAAATATGAGCGAAAGGGAGAAGCAACAGCCAGTGAGTTCTGCTCAGGATCGTCTCTCGCTGACAGGAGTTTGGCCATTGGGGGATAAGTAGTGACAACTTGTTGGCACCACAGTAGAGTTTTTCTGCAGAGATCTCAGAGAAGAGTTCTCTATTGCTCCATATAATGTTGTATCCTACATTCACTGATACATCGTTTCCTTTTTTACAATAATAATTCACCTTCAAGCTCCCGTTTGAAGCCCAACCAACATTTGGCCGCAGTACCAAACACAGCTAGAGCAAATAACTGTTCACCCCAATTATCCTACAAACTTGGGTTCTAGAAGTCCAGCAATCTGTCATTCAGGCACTGCTCCTGTTCCCAGTTTGGGAACAACAAAGTAATGGTACCACACCCAAACATGAAAAGTGTTAAAACCCTTGCTTGGGTTGTTATGGAAAGGGGATGGCCCAGCTCTATATAAATACTAGTCTATAAAAAAAGAACCAAAAGAGACTGCTGCAAAACACTGCAATTCCCCAAACAGGTGCTCAATCCTTAGTGTCCTCACTGTAACCGTATAGAAGACACCACAAATGGGTGGCAATTCTGGATACAATTCATTGTAGCAGGCTGCAAAATGCCTAACGTTTCAGGAGTGAATCCCTTAATCATGGGCTAGTCATCGTTTCATCAGCCAATGATTAAGGGATTCACTCCCAAAAGGCGTTGGCCATTTTGCAGCCTGCTACAATAAATTGGTTTCAGAAGTACCATCCATGTGTGGAGTCTTCTATATAAATACTAAAATGATAGTCCAGCAGGAAGGACCCACCTGGTTCACTAACTTGTCATAGCACAGAGGCAGTCGTATTCCCTTTTTCACCATGACATGTTGAGAAATCCTTCTTTGAAGTGATGAGTCTTGTCGGCAAGGTGGTCATTATGATGATGGAAGATGACTTAGATGGAGATCTGCTCAAGCAATAGCCTACGATAGTACCTAGGGTTGGACTTATGGTCTGAGGAGTCTTTGCCATCCAACAGGACAGACCCATAACTGGCTTTTTGTTTTGATTCAGTCTTACTTGCAGATAGCGATTCCCTTCATCCATTGCATGTCTTTTACATTATGTTGTCCATGAATCGGTCAGATGTGGTCACTCACGTGTCTTCAGCAACTCATTCCAAATGGTGTCCAAAGATAGAAAGCGCTCCGGGGAAGAAACTGATTCCAATTACGTTCAGAAAGAAGCGATTTTTGCCTTTTGTGTTGGTGTCTTTTCTTGGAAAACCCTTGGGTGATTGTCATGTAAAACACGGCACTACAAAGGAATTCCAAAAATCTGGTTGTGTCTCTCTTAGAACATTAGATGCATGTTCAAAAAGGCTACACAAGCCTATAATACAATACATATAAAGGTGTATAAAAAGAATCATATCAATTGACCAGTTTGATCCTGGGCTGAGGAAATATTCAAGCCCTTCAGATAATGGTGGGCAGACCTTGATGCCACCTTGCATATATTCTTGCTTACATGCTAAATGAGAAATGCAGTCTAAGTTTGCCTTAGCCACGTACCCCATGAGCCCCAATAACACTTGTCTGTAGGTAGGATCTGACTGGCAGTTGCATTGGCTGCCCTATAAATGCCAGTAGGTTTTAGCCTCTTCAGTATTCAATGAAAATGTGAGTTTTGAATTAAAATTCCTTAGTAGATGGCTGTGGGCAATTTTTAAAAACGCGTCTTCCCGGTTTATTTAATATTAACATTAAGCAAATTTCTTTCTTTTTAATAAGTTCCCAAATTGTAATGAATCAATAGTGATCGAGCCATAATAGATCAACATCAATCGATCAAAATTGATTGATCCATGATGATCGCTGATAAATCTGTTAATATATTAGAGTTTGGTTTGCCGACAAACTTGGATAGTGGAATCACAGGAAGAACCACAGTATTAAACAGAATGTTTGATTCCCGTCTGCTTTCAGTATCGACTCTCGAGATTCTTGTAGGTGAAGTCCAGCCAGACCACAGATGGAACACTGCAAACCACCGACACTCAATTCTAAGATCTGCTGTTAAAACACTTTTCTATGAATTTAGGAAATGGGTTAGGACATACAGTATCTCTGTATTTGTGGTTTTTAAAAACTAAATTAGAAGGGGACATGGTTTCCTGAGGAGTCAGAGATGGATGCCCCATTGTTCTGGACTTAATGTGAGCGATGGTGCATCTCTTGTCCATCTGTTCCTCGTAGTGCTGAAGGACGGCCTGTACACACGCCTTGGCACCCGCACTCTCCACTTCAGATGTCAATAGACTGAGCTCACAGGTTCATCGCTGGTAATGCTGGATTTAGTACAGCAAAGCGGCAGGGGAGAAGGGTGTCGAGTCCAGAATTGTTGCCAATGCATCATCTGCTTTCATTTTTTGGTCTCACCAACAGATACTGCTACAGTGAAGAATTTTAACAATTAATATGAAATCCTGGATACTTAGGGGAAAAAAAAAGCAGCTATATGTAATGGTGCTATAATGACCTCAACACACAAGAATCTCATGTTTTCAGAACTGTAAGTGTATGACAAAGGATGCATATTATTATATTTACAAGATCGTCTGGACCACAGGAGAAAACAGGTCATCACCCACCAGTCTTTATGAAAGGCATGTTCCATGCTATTTTTTTGAAGAAACTCAAGATTCCAGTAGGTGGGATCACATTTTACTTTAACTCACTCTCATATGTTGTCATGTATTGACACAAATACGTTATGTGCCACATCAATTGCATAACGTATGGCTAAACCTACAAGAGTCAACTGAGAAAACCATTGTCTTCTTGAAGACAATATTGTAGTAGGTGCTCTCTCCTCATATAGATAAGTCTAAAGCAACTGGACTTTGAGTGTTCTTGAATACTCAGAATGTCTAGTTCAGTGATCCACAAACTTGGCCCTCCAGCTGTTAAGGTACTACAAGTCCCACAATGCAATGAAGGAGTCTGACAGCCACAGTCAGGCAAATGCATTGTGGGACTTGTAGTTCCTTAACAGCTGGAGGGCCAAGTTTGAGGATCACTGGCTCTAGTTGCTTATACTTATCTCCACTAGATTCTGTATATCATGACCTGGATGAATGCAAACCTTCATAGACTCTCCTCGTTATAATGCCCCTTTTGAAATGTTAGCAGGTAGATAGGGTAACAAAAACCTGAATGCCTCTCTTAAATATAGTGATGTAGTTACTTGGGGTAAATGGATATCTGGAATGGCCTGGTTCTTCAAGTGCCTAGACTGGTAAACACAAATGAAAAACAAAGAGGAGTCAAGCAGACCTGTAGTAATGACCTGTGTTCTAACACAGTCTTCTAAGCCCTTTCCAAGCCTCAACCAGATATTGATTAGGGTGAACTTGACTTTGGGGCAGTATATACAACAATACATTGTTGACTCAATCATCACAAAGTTACAGGGGATTCCACATAACAGCTCCAATAACTGTACTGCATGTAGGGCAGGTTAATGCATTTCCTCTGAAGGACCTGCAATGTTGAGAGCTGTTCTGGAGGCAAAATTCGTCAAGTACTAGAATATCGTTAGAAGTGGTCTATCTGTACTTGTTTTACACATCTCCTGTAAGAACTGAATTAAACAGGACTGCCATGATACAGTATAGTGGGCAATGATTAAACAATCGGCACGCCGTATGACTGGACCATCACACCCCATTGGCTGGTCGTGCCACGAGTAACTTAAAGTTATCCAGACGAGCGTGCAGCATTCTAATCTTTTAGGGTGACCTCAAGTAGTGTGTCTTACATTACAAAGCAATTTATAGCAAACTTGGACCAGTCACAATGATGTATTTTATGGGAAAGGCAAGGTTACATATTTTGAAACAGCTTCACACTAGTTCCTAAGTTGAACATCTCAGGTGGTTTCAATCATCAGCTTCCATGTGTTTTTCCTTATTCATGTCCCATTCAAAGAATAAAAATCTCTGGTTTTCCATTTACTCCCAGTATATAATGCCTCCTGGTTCGATATTTGCTTTTTCTATTCTATTTTTTTTTTTTTTACAGTACAGGTTCACCACAATTTATTGTATCACCAACCAACTGTCGTTCGTTGCAACCCTACAACCCTGAGTCATAGACGGTGCCCATAAAAAAATTACCACAATTCCGGCACTGTAAAGTCAACCTATCAGGTTGGATCTAGGCTGCATGGATGCTTACATGGAAACAGGTAGCATGGATCACGGAGCTGGTCTCTGTCATTTAAAGGGCATCTAAATCCAAAGATAAAAATTTGCCCAATGAAAGAAATTGTAATTCTAAGCAAATTTACAATGTACTTTCATTACACATTTTCATTGGTTTTAACATTATTTGTAAGGAATTGCCGTTGAAAATACAGTGTCTGCCCGTTCTTTCCTGGTCTCTGTAAACAATGTTCCAGAGATCAGCCTCCCAGGCCTGTTATTCATTTGACTTCTGTTACATTGTTTGAAATGTCAAAGTAAACAGGGCAGGGAACAGAAATGGAGAGACAGACGCTGCTTTCAACATCAATTACATTTACACCTAACTTTAAAACCACCGAATATTTTTAATGAATGTATATTTGAAATTTGCTTAGAAATCCATTTTCTTTCACCAGGCAAAAAGTTAGTTTTGAACGGATATCCCCTTTAAATCTGGCTGTTTTCTGTGAAAAAAAAAAAGCATTTGAGAGGCCTGTGTTGTTCCATGTAGACTGTATATTTATTTACAGCACTTCTCTCAGTGGTATATTTATTACAAGATAGTTAGCAGACACGTCATTAACAAATACATAAAATTGTTAAAACAAGTTAAAAAATAAACCTTTGCTTATTTCCCGCCCGTGGGTAACCCAATGAGCCATGGGATCTGTATATTACAAAGTACAGAAAAATACACATGTGCAAAATGGGGCGTTTTTCCGTGTGCTACAAAATTTTAAAGTGGAGTCCATTTTGGAATTAAAAAGAAAAACAAAACTCTTGGTCCTATAGGGAAAAGCATTTCAAGTTTTCGGCACTTTTTGGAGAAAAAAAAACAGTGGCTTTCAGTAAAGTGATTAAGAAAGTGATAATATTAAACAAGGTGAGTTTGGTTAATTTAATCCCAGGTCGGGTTTATATTAAATTACAATCTGAAACATCCGAAAATACAAAAATAATTTATATACAGTACAAACCTTGAAATATAAGGTAGCCATATTTAAAATCCAAAGTGCTAGCTAGATACTCCAGTCAACAATGTCAGAGGTTGTGGCAAAGACACGTCCTTTTTTGGGATCATGGACGCTGTTTGGGATCATGTTTTTTTTGAATAAGAAAATTAAGCTGAACAAAAAGTTTATGTATTAAAAGGGGGCTTTTGTTTTGTTTTTTAAACGTATCAAATCACTTCACATTGGAATGATGGAAAGATTATGTACATAGTGGATTCATTTTTGCAAATTCCTGAACATGCCAAGTGTTGTACGTTATATTTTTTCCTTCTTGGTGACGTTCTTCAGGACATCATCAGAATAAGTGCAAGTGCTTGCTATAAGGGGTAGTGCATTTATACTTTTTTACACTGAGGAGGAAGCAGGTGCGATGGTTACCTAGAAAGGCCCATTGCACTGGAATGGAAGTCCACATTACTCCACCATACGGAAAGCTGAGAGGTCGGCTGTACTGGAACGGGTGGCCACATTCTCCACCAAATTTCGGATGTCCACGTTCTCCACCATATGCCGGATGTCCACGTTCTCCACCATATGCCGGCTGTTCGTATTCTCCACCATATGCCGGCTGTTCGTATTCTCCACCACATGGTGGCTGTCCGCATTCTCCACCACACTTTAAGATGAGAGGCCGGCTACAGTGGAATGGATGCCTCACGTCTCCACCATACATTAAGTTGAGCACTTCCTTAGCTTTGAAGAGAGGCAATTCCAGCACGGCAATCTTCCAGTTCTAAGCAAGTCAAAACCATGTTAACCCACTGCACTTACACTAGACCCAAACCCAGTCTACCTGCAGAAATTCATTCAGATATCTAGAGGGGAAAGTTTCAGTTTGTTATGTAAACACAAACTATTTATCCTTCCTGAAAAGACCATATAAAGCCAAACTGGCAGAACCAGAAAAAGTAAGAAGTAAACGTCACAGGTCCGGTTTAACTGCATCTCTCTTGGCAAAATAAAATGGGAGGGTTCCAGATTCTGCCACCAGATGCAATAATACTCATATATGAAGCCGTATAAATCTTCCCTGTGCTGCCACTGCCAAACAGAATTGATCAGCTAGGCACGGCTGATTCCTTCATACCCCGTTCCTTCAGGTGGGTAAGTACGAACCATAACACACCATAACTAATGGGGTATTAAGGTCACAATGGTGATGACAAGTGCGTTTTTTTCTCTTGGACTTTTCCTTAGATTTTCTTTGTTTTTAGGCATCAGATATGCAGCTCTGTATCTTGTCCATCCATAGCTGGGCACTTTGAGCATCCTGAGCACAGAAATTATATACCCGCTTGCTGGTTTTTACCTGCAAAAGAGACAAGATTGGCTCATGGCTGTGTGTTTATACAAAGCTTATTCACTCTCTGCATATTTGGGAGATCTGTTGGCAATGGTTGGGTTGGGTATTCACCTCTATGGAAGCAGAAAAGGGGGCATGAAGTCTGTGACTCAAGCAGTGGGTGGGACTAAAACACTCTTATGGAAACTTACAGGGAGTTGGGTAGGAAGTCAGTAATTCAAGCAGTGGGTGGGACTAGAACACTCCATTTAAGACTACTATGGGTATTTCAGAGAATACTGGACATGAAACATGGATATTGTTAGATGTACAACACATACAGAACAGAATACACAAAGGTCAAATTAGGCCCAGCTTAACTGGCTTTAAACATATGAAATTATATATTCTGTTAATGCGACTGGTATAGTAGGCAGATTTTTCCCCATTAAAGAAAATTTGAGGAAAGTTCCATGCTCCTCCGTTTTCCATTCCCCAGTGAGGTCACTCGATGGAATTTGGGCCCCACCCATTTAATGCGATGGGTCCCAGATGGCATCTGGAAGGGAGCCCTAAAATTGTTTTACATCTTGGAGGAATGTGTTTGTTTCACATTGTTATCTGCTTTCAATTATTCATACAATCTATTTTGGATTTCCACCTTTGTTCTGTTTTCTTAGATTATGCAGGAATCACAAAATCGTGACCGTGACATGGACAATAACCGCTATATTCTACAAACAGAAATCACATCACATAAGATGGAAATTCTTATGTAAAGATGCTGGTCAACCTAAGGAGCAGTAAAAAATTGGACGAAGAACAGAAAGGTTTGGGACTTATTCTTATTTGCTTCCTTGGATAGCAAAAACAACTATAACTAGGAGACCCCAATGTT
>CM044438.1:307665-319199 GCA_024363595.1 Xenopus borealis
TATTTGTACCCTGGGTACCCCTGGAACTATAGCAGGGAGACTGTTACCCCAATGTTTCTAAATATCTATAATCATTTGGGGTGAATGCTTTTTGCCCTGGAACTAAAGCTGATAGGAGAGCTTGGAATGTTGTTTAGAAGAAAGGTTCTTTAGTGAGTTAGATACAGAAGATTATACTCACATCAAAGAATGATTTCTCATTGGAGTGCTTTGGAACTCCTATAGTAGGAGCTGCAGGGATAACCGTTTCAACATCAGCCAGATCAATATACCCCTTACAGTTTGTATCTTCTCCTGAATCATAGTATCTCAACTGAAAGAGAAATACAGTTTTCAAAAGCCAAAAAAAATTAATTTCCCCACCACCCTCGACTGTCAACAGGTTTAACGTAGAGAACTCCTACCGACCAAGCTACATGCACATTCCAGATCCAGTACCCTTCCAAATAGAGACAAAGAAATCAGCTAATTATAGGAACCAGTATTGTTTTAATGAAAGGGTAAAAGCTGCTTAGGATTTATAACTTTAGCTTTGTTATTTTTGATTTAATCTGGAAAAATGTTAAATGATGTGCCTTGAGGGGGGAAGAGATTTAATGGTAAATTTAAGGGAAAGGCACGAATAGGAACCTGGGAATTGAATGTGCAGGAATATCTGAGGGTGTGAAGAATGGATACTAAGCCAAGGATATGCATAGAACCGAGGATTCTGGGTATGAAGCGGGCAACTAAGCCTGATGGTCTAAAGCGGTTTGCTCCACAATAAGCCATAGTAGAAGAGTGGTTGCATGGACTGCTGCATGCCCATCAAGTCCCCAGTGCTATTGTATTGGGTTCCATGTTCTCCAATACCTGTGATTAGGTGGTTCAGTAGGCATTGGATCCCATTGCCATCTCATGTTTATCCAACGTGCAATACAATATCTAACCACCCGATGGGTGCAGACAAGGGTGTCAACCAAGTTGAGCATGGCTGAAACAGCTCAGCACAACAAAGGAATAAAGGTGCACCAAGAACATGTCCAGAGGGGATAAAGGAGCGCTGTATCTGATGAGAGTTCTCAACTCCGATATCATGTGGTCAAGTTCTTGTTATGTGGTGTACATTATTCCAGATATAAAGCCCATGCCAAGTTAAAGAACCACATGATTGTACCACTACTGGAGATGAAGAAGAGCTGAAGCCACAAGGTGATGGTGAAGTTGCTCTTGCACCAATTATGAAGAACCTCATGATACAATACAACATACATTTAAATAGAACTGTTCATTGTATGGTTCTGTAAGGCTTTTCTTACCTGATGCTTCGTTATATCAAGTACAAACCAACGAGGCTTCCAGCCCTTTAGCAAAGCTCCTCTTTTGTAGAGTATGCCTTCAAATGACCTGCAAAGGCACCATAAAAAGACTACATTTGTAAAATGGAAAAAACAAAAACAGTCTGCATCAGCAGAATGTAACAAATCCCAAAGGCACTCGATTCATATGGAAGCTCTTAGCTTTGACCAATAAACCTACATGATCCTTAGAGTCACTGCGATACCTGTTCTCCTCGTGCTTTGAGGTAAAATGATTGTACAGTGTTGCAGTTCTTCTGTCGACTCCATTGGAAGGAGAAGTGTTGAGGTTCTGTTCGTCTCCCAGGCCGCTATCGGGAAGATGTACCATTGATCTCTTCTGGTAGGACTGCAAATTGGCCGAGACGAGGCTTGTTGGATTGCTCTAAAAGTCAACAAGAAGATGGAAGGTAACGACTAAAGAATCTATAAAAAGAACAGTCAACTCAACAATTGGTCATGGTAGCCATCTTGTTTCAAAGACTATGGATTCCTTGGGTATCTTTATAATTTACAGTAGCAGAAACCTTATCCATTATAACAAGTCAAAACTAATTTACCTGTATAACAGCCTAGACCCCCTATTATATTTCTGGGTACTTACGTTCTCTTTATTTGCGTTCTCCTTGAGTTTGACTTTTGCTCTCTCCCACAGAAGCTGCCACCTTTCTGAGGTCTGGTTTAACTTGCTTTCCAACCTCTCGATCTCCTGCAATGGGACACAGTGTTCGGAGCACATTTTATTACAAGATCTGAGCAGCAACAGGGGGAGAAGTTCAGGAATTTTTTTTATGGATCTGGGATGACACTGGTCATAATGGGAGCCAACGGTAAGAATCATTTTGGTCTTCATGAAACAGCAATTGTAGAAGCCATTTCAAATGAACATTTATTCCTAACACAATGATAGCATGTCCTTTACATGACCTATTGTTCTAGTGTTTAGATGAGAATAGTTGGACGGGTTCTTATAATGAGCTGAGAGAAGGAACTGTTACCCAGCAGAATATTAATCTATAATTTTCATTTGTAAACTCAATATTCTTTTTATCTCAAATAACATCCTGACAAAAGGAATGGGGCAGAGACACACAGTGTGTGCAGCCAGACAGAAGATTGACTGGGCTTCAATTAGGAAATCTGAGCCTTAAATCCTCAAATTTCTAACTATTAGACCAGAGATAAAATGGTGAAGTTTTTTCTCCCGGTGCACCGTGTTGGCTGGTGCATGGCACCTTGGAAGGCGAGGAAATGATGATGAAATGCAACTCTATGGTTGCAGGCCATAACATGTATGGCCACTAGTTTAGGATCCGTTAATGTCGACATTGAAGAGAAAATACAGAACTTTACTTCCACTTTAAAATGCTTTACAATTTGCTATATCAGGCACTGGATGTGCCTGTCCATGGATAGGATCAATCAGCATACTGCCCCCTCCCAGATGTGATAGTCATTTATTAGACTTGTGTTTAAAGGAATTTCCTGAACTGAGATCGTGAAACATTATCTTGGAGGCCACAAGTATCAAGCGAATGATGGTCGATGGATTTGAAACATTATAATAGCAAACCTGTGAAATGATTCAACTTTTTTGTTATGGCCATGTGGAGGCGTGAGGCTGGAGTTTTATTATGGAGTAAATAACGTGACTAAATCGGGGTGGATGGGGCCAAATATGTGAAGAACATGGGTCTTGCATTCCTGGTATCCTAGATTTTCTCTGTTGTAAGCAATAAACAGCCTGAAGATACCCCACGAATAGCTGGAGCTTTGATTTGGCATTGTTGACTCCATGAAATGTTAAAGTGTTGTGTACGGTTTCATTTAGGTTGATTTAAACGCTGTGCTACACGTGTGGACCTCATCCAAAGCAGTTGTTGTTGGCAGTTCAAACACACAGTTCATAACAAGGTTACACATTCATCCATCAGTTATTGAGACAAAGTTCCAAGATTGTTTCTGATGGTTGATAAATTGAACTTCAAGCTGGGCTTCCAGGTGTATCAAGGAGAGCAAAATCACACCCAAATACACATTCATGTCCTTTCAACCCTGGAGCTTAGGAATCTATGATCTACAGTGTGTCTACGTGTATCACTCCTACGCTTCATTCCTCTCTGGCTCTGGATCCAAAATGGCAGCACCCATGGCCAATACATTGTGAACAAGTGTCTGCACATTGGTGCGTGACTTCTGAGTACTGAAACAGGTGTTGAAGACCCAGGTTCAATGCCTGGTGATAGGCCCTATTTGTACTATTTTGTACTGCCTGGGTATCTGGTTCTTGACCTTTTCTGATCTGTCTAATCCACACCAGCCCAACTATTGCTTGTGATTTTTGGACAGTGTATCAGAGTGTGTCACTCCTACACTCCATTCCTTTCTGGATCCAATATGGAAGCACCCATGGCCAATACATCGTGAAAAAATGTCCGCACATTGGTGTGTTGCTTAGGAGTACTAAAATAGGTGTTGAAGACCCAGGCTCAATGCCTGATGATAGGCCCTTCCTGGGTGCTATCCAAATTATTTTGTACTGCCTGGGTAACTGGTTCTTGACCTTCTCTGACCTGTACCCACACCAGCCCAACTGTTGCCTGTGATTTCCCCAAGAGGTTGTTTTGGTTTGTTCTCCAGAGTCTAGCCTCTTCTTCTAGGTCCTGACTTCAACTTCAAAAGACTTAGAGGCCCTACAAAGCTGTCCAATTTTACTTGAAGTGTTAGTGGTCAGATAAGAATGTTGAGTTGGAATCCTCACTTAGTTGCCACCATATCTGTAGATCAAAAACCCAGAGCTACGACGCTAAGCTCCAACAACAGTGGAATAAATCACTGGCATCAGTTTACAGTGTTTTCTATAAAAATCAGAATATTTGACTTCCCTCCCAGGACTTGTTATTTTTTACACAGCATGGAAGCTACACATGTCAAATGATTACACATCATCATTTTTTTTTTCCTTGCAGTCAACAATGTGTGTGAATGTGTGTGTATGCCAGCTACTACACTTCCTACAATTCTGTCAACCACAGAAGCTCAAAACACAGTTAAGTGCTCTATACAATTCCTATAACTTGTTAGATCACTTAGAGAGTTGCATTTGTTACTGCTCACAGCAGTAAATACCCCAAGGGACAGAGGCTCTACTACAGATCCTCAAGATCTGAAATGTTAATACAAACAGTGTGTGATGCACATATTCTGGGGATTCATGCTTGTTTAACTAGTTTAACCATAATCAGATGATGTATGGAGACTGTTCAATATGGCTTTGGGATTTATTGGCCTCTAATGAATTTATTGTTGTGGTAAAGCCACAGCTCACAGACTTTTCTTCCTGTATTCCTTAGTTATTTGGTGACTATAGCACCATAACAAGAAGTTCATTGACTTACATTCATAAGGTGAGTAATGGCATCAGGCTGTACTTTTTGGACATCATCATAACAAGTCTAACCATAATGAGAAGATGTATGGAGACTATTCAATGTGGCTTTGGGATTTATTGGCCTCTAATTAATGTATTGTTGCGGTAAAGCCAAAGCTCAAAGACCTTTTTTCCCTGTATTCCTAAGTTTTATGGTGACTATAGCACCATAACAATAAGTTCATTGACTTACATTCATAAGGTGAGTGATGGCATCTGGCTGTACTTTTTGGACATCATCATAACAAGGCCAAACAACTTTCCTTTTCCCTTGCTGCTGTGCCTCTTCTCCTAAGTCAGTCTCATCTGAAGTGTTGAATCTGGAAGGGGTTATGATCCAGTCATAGGAAGGCCCCGATGCCAATGTCTCCTCCATGTAGTATTCCCACTTTCTCAGGGTTGAGATATTGGCACTTGGCTTCAGCGCCTGGTCGAGAAGGTAAAATGTTACTTAAGGACAAGAAAGATATTTTTTTTGCCACTACCATGAAGTATCCCAGCGAGAACCTTACCTCTAATTCAGTTGGAACATACAGGTAATTGAAGAAAACTGTTTTTTTCTTGTGTATCCTCTCAATGTACTCCCAGATACAAATGCCCCTCCTTGAGTGTTTATCACCTTTGTCTTCAAACAGTGTCCCTGTTATAAGTGGACATAATATATTCAGTATTGTTGCCATGCTAATGGTGGAAAGGTCTGAGGGAAGAGAAGGGAACTGTTCTGCAGAGTAGAACTGTGATGGTAGCTAATGGATCTCTGTGGAAGGGTGCAATGACAGTGACATTCTTGACAATTGCATGCTTCCTACTTTGTGGAACAGCTGGCTTGACCTCAATCCAACTGAACCTCAGCGGGATGACTATGAACCCCAACTCTAAGTCTGATCCCCAACATCAGGTTCCAACCTCACTCTTGTGACTGAATAGAAGCTATGTCCCACCAACATTCCCTTTGTGCTACTGCATATAAATCCCCTTGATTTGGGAATGAGATGTTGGAAAGGCAGGTGAAACTGTTGGCCATATAGATTATAAACAAACACTTCACTGACTAGGATATGCCAAATAAACATTACTGATATGACAGTGTTTTGCTTTCGTTTTAAATGCAGATCCTTCATACAAACTGTGGCATAAGTGCACTTGAACATCATGAGACCATCACTTAGTAAAGACAGAAAAACTTTTTGGAATTTCTAAGATCCCACAAAACATCATAATTCTGTGTTTGCTTAATTTCAAGTCCATCAATTCTTATAATGTAATTTCTGGAACTTTATACTGGGTTCCCTCAGAGCATCAATCATTCTGGTACATGCTCCTCATAGCTTTGGAGTTCATCAACCTTCACTTTCCCAATTACATGACTAGTAATTACGCGGAGAGTCATGAAGAAATTGATTGCCTTCATGATATAACGAGCCGCAGGCGAGTGCTGTCACATACCATGCTCCAATCTCTCGTAGTCGGAGTCCAGCAGAAAGGTCTTGAAGCGGTTGGAGACGTGATGGTATGCCAGGAACTTCAGATAGTATCGATTGAACTCAAACTCTGTTGGGTACTGATTATGTATCTAGAAAGAGAAAAATAAGTGGGAGATTCCAGCATCTCATGAGTGATGGAGATGCTCTTATGGTCAGGCCTATACAGAGCGATGACATGAAATAATGTCAAGTTGGACACGGTCAACAAGACCCTCTATCAAAGAATGAATGCAAGGCAACGAGATTTGCAGCCAAGGGTTATAGGGCCTGTATATATTTAAACACACTTGTAATAACACGCAGGCTGGCTGATCATTATGGGGTCAGCCAAAAGATAAATGCTTAGAAACATTCAAAACAAGGACAGCTAATGAGTCTGGTCGTGTCTGTCAAAGCAGCTTTCCTAGACGGCACAGTTCCTATTTAGTTCCTATAGATGGGGCTGTCTGTGGTGATGATGGTTTGATCTCAATGGGTTTTCTGAGAAGAAGGTGCCCTATTGCCATAAGCTTTAACATATCCAGCCTGCTCAGAATGTCTTTAGTCTAGGGGTTTCTGGTGAAGCTCAGGCACAATGAAGCTAAATCTACATCACACATAAAACATATTTAAAGGTGAACTTCTGCTTTAAATGTTGATTTTAATGAGGTCTGGTCACATTAGACCCTCTCCCACTCAATTTATTCATCTGCCCTGGAAGGATTTTGGGTACAATATACCAAGAAAAGGTATATATTTTTTTGGTGGTTACATCATCAGGCTATTGTGCCCAGATGCTTGTCTCCTAAAACAAAATAGTTCGGAGCTAATAATTCAGCTGACACCTGGGAAATTTGGCATAAACAAGTTTTTATAAGCTGTTTTAGTCTAGAAATAACTCCTCCTGTGTTTCCCTTAACAGCGGGAGGAACACGGGCACTGGTTTTCGCACATGCCCTCAGGGGTCGGCATTAACGGGATTAATAAATTGGACACAATGTTTCTGTTTCACTCAGGGCTGTTGCTGAAAAAAAAAAAGTCTAAACTAATTTTTCCAATTGCAGGAACGTTCAAGGATTAAGATCTAATCTGTTACAAAGCCCTCGGTTTGCTTGGAACTACTTCGGGTTTACGATGATTTATTTTGTAGGGTTTTGCCTTCTATTCAGCCACAATCATCATTAAGACTTGGAGAGCCCTCAGCTAAGATCTCTGGCAAGAAAATTAAGCTTGTTGTACTTTATAGTAAAGATTCCAGGTAGACAGTCAGGAGCATTTTAAATCTGGATTAAATCTGGATCAATTCTGCCTCTGTGGCCAACTCAATTACCTGGTTTTACCCTTGGCATTCTTTAAGTGTCTTGAGCAATAAAAGTTGGGGACACTTGGACAGTCACTGTGGTGCTCACCTGATGGACACAATCCAAAAACTGCAGAAATATGGGTACGAATCCGGTCCCTTGGCTGCTGGGTGACAGATTACTACGCTGGCTGAATTTATGGCCAAACGACAACCATTCCTTCTCAATTAACATGCGGAAGCCTTCAAGAGTCCTGTAGAAAGGATCTCCAAGGATTTGTACCAGAGAGACAACCTGTAGCAGATAAGCACGTTCCTCCATAAAAATTACGTATTCATTTCTCTCCTACCATAGTTCCTCTTATATATTACTTGCAGTTGGGCTAGGCATTTCTGACTCTGTATAGAAATGGAACAATTGGCTGACTTAAGTTCTCCTGCCTCCTTGGGAAATATATTTTATAGGGTGGGAAGAGACCAGGGCAAACAGAATAATGAGTAGAAAGGTTGGAACAAAGGTGGTGTACAGAGAAGGGAATATGGAAGGATAGTGAGAGAAAAGGGATTACAAGGCAGGAATAGAGGGCGGTATCTAGGCAGGGTAAGAACATAAGGTATTAAATAAATATCACTAAGCTAAAACAGAGTGGTATCTTGGGGACAACAAGTGGTGGCTTGGGCAACATTTGTCCAGGTCAAGCACCTTCAGCAACCAAACAACTGACCAGCAAATGTCTCCTACTGATTTGTTATTATAGGTGACTTGACCCGACGTTGTGCATTTCATTACAAGGGATGTAGTTCTGGCCATATGATGTTTAATGGTTACCTGAGTAGTAATATCCCATCCATCCTCTAAGCAAATCAGTACCGAGGAACCACTTTCCATTAGCTCTGATATGATGACAGACAGCTGGATTATCCTGTGAATCTGCAGAGGAAAGTATCACATTCATTACCCTAGAGCTAGAATTGCAGGGCAAGTTAAGTAAGATTCTTGCCCATCTCCCCCATGGGGGGAACAAGCCAGGGCATTTATCTATGTTTTACTTTTCCATTATGGAAAAGGACCTTGGAGTCCTTGTAGATGATAAACTTGGCTGTAGCAAGCAATGCCAGTCAGCAGCATCAAGGGCCAATAAGGTCTTGTATTAAACATAGAGTCACGGGAGGAGGGGGTCCCACTGTATAGAGCACTTGTAAGGCCACATCTAGAATATGCCCTACAGTTTTGTCTCCATCACTCAAACAGGACATTATTGTATTAGAGAGGGTACAGAGAAGGGCAACTAAGCTGGTAAAGGGAAAATCTTAGCTATGAGGAAAGACTGGACAAATTGGGGATGTTCCCGCTGGAGAAGAGGCACTTAAGGGGTGATATGATAACTATGTATAAATATATAAGGGAGTCATATAATAATCTCTCTAATGTTTTATTCACAAGTAGGTCTTTCCAGATGACACGAGGTCACCCATTCCGTTTGGAAGAAAAGAGGTTCCGCCTAAATATTCGGAAGGGGTTTTTTACAGTGAGAGCTGTGAAGATGTGGAATTCTCTCCCTGAAACTGTTGTACTGGCCGATACATTAGATAGGTATAAGAAGGGGTTGGATGGCTTTTTAGCAAGTGAGGGAATACAGGGTTATGGAAGATAGCTCATTATACAAGTTGATCCAGGGACTAGTCCGATTGCCTTTTTGGAGTCAGGAAGGAATTTTTTCCCCCCTCTGAGGCAAATTGGAGAGGCTTAGGATGGGGTTTTTTGCCTTCCTCTGGATCAACTAGCAGTTAGACAGTTAAAAGTAAAAAAAAAAAAAAGGTTGAACTTGATGGACGCGAGTCTTTTTTCAGCCTAACTTACTATGTTACTTGCCCCACATATATCTGCAGGTATATATAAGGGTAATTACCTGTAAGAACCATTCTGATTCTCCCATAGCCTTCAGGAATGTTGATTCTGAGTCCGTAGGGATGCTACTGGGGATACAGGCTCGCATCAGCTTTTTGAAGCTAGCCTTCACTTGCCGTAGGTCCCCGAACTCCACCGGGACAAACTCACAGTTCAAAGCAAAGTCAAACTTGAATCCCTGCAGAAAGGGAAGACATGGTCATCAAACGTCTACACTTAAAGTGACAATTCACAAAGTCACTGCTGTCCAGCTTGGGGCTGTTGAGGAATGCTGGGAGAGAATGCAAGGCACAAAGTTGAGTTTAGGTGAAGAGCCATCCATGCCTTTGGTTTGCCACTTATGAATCAGAAGGAACCATGGAAATAAGATCAGTTGAAGCTTACTAATGTGTATTGCCATGTCATCCATTTAATGTGCAAAGGAGCAATAATACTGAAATGAAGAGTTATCTGAACATGATACCTATATGTTGGCTAAGGTAGTGGCCAAACACATGGCCAAGCAGTTGGTTTAATTTCACCCTTCCTTCCCAACAATCTTTCCATGTATAGATACTATGGTTTTAGTTTCTATGGACCTTCCCATGCTTCCATGGAAATATCTTTGGATTGTTTTGGTAGGGACATTGGCAGACCCAAAAGTCAAAGGCGCAACAGTTTCTTCTCACTTTGGCCATCCTTAAGGCTGCCCCTTAAGAGTCAGATCATATCCAGGATGGGTAAGGTAAGATCTCAAGATGAATACCATCCCAACATTACAGTTACCTTTCAAAAACAGCCTACTATGAACATCGGGTAGCATGAGGAGCATGCACAACTTGTTAGAGGATATGGATCTCAGTTTTTTTCTATAAAACTTGAATTTTTCATGATTTTGTACAGTCTCCCTTAGTTGAAGATTTCCCATAAGAGCAGCAATTATCAAATCCTGGTTGCGCTTGGCATAACCGGATAATACTGTGGTTCTTTAAGATCTCGCAGGGCAAAGGTGAGCCAGGCAATCTCTGAATATCTTCTGAATATCCCTTTACGGTCTTGTCCGCAGGCAAATTCCTCAATTCCAAAATCTCTCCCATGTTCCTTCTGCTTTATATTCTTCTACCTTTCGATACTAATCCAGCTAGCGAAGAAATGGTATCTCAAAGCCTAGAAAAGACCCATGAGACCAGATATTCCTTAACAATGAGAAGTGGATATTGGAATATAATTGTTATTGCTGCGAGAGCCCCAGAAAGCCTTTGGGTTGTCCTCAATATCCTGCAAAGCTAATAATAACCAGCTCGAGGTCTCCTGGGCCATAACAAGCCAAACAACAAAAATCCCCAAAGCCGGAGAAAGCTTCAAACCAGGTGTTTCTGGAAGCATTATTCTTATTCAAATATCTCAAATATGATCCAAACAAAGTATGAACGTAGCCCAAGTAACACAGGCAATGACTCCATTTATAGAGGACTTAGGTATCGAGGCTCAATGGTACTTCATTTGTAGCCACTGCATCTGGTTAGTCTCTCTCTCTGCATAATACTGATCCCTGATAGCTCAGTTCTGCCGACGAGAGTTGTTCTTCGAAATGCGCAGGGACACACCCCCTTTCCTCATTGGACGGCTAGAGCGAGACAGGGAAGCAAGCCTTAGGTCAAGCGAGCAACTAAGGACACGAGACAACATTCTTTTTGCTAAATAGCAGGGGCTGGTGTTCAGATAGATTTATTTATATTAAAAATAGAACAAATCTCATTGGCTTTGCACTATGGAGAAGCGATCCAGGCGGAGATATTAAAGGGGATCTCCAACTAATAACAGCTTTTGGTATAATAAAAGATAATCTCACTCGGACCTAATGTCCAATATAAATTGATAAAAAAAAAGTCAACAGTTTTCTAGTTATATGTAACGGTTATTGGTATTGAGAGCAGTATGAGTTTAGCCATGTCTATTCTCTGGTTCTGCCTCTTGAAACAATTTAACAAGTATCAGCTCTGTTGATTGGTGGCTTTAGTTACATTGTACAAGAACTTTTGCAATTTACATTCATTATTTATTTTCTTTGAATTCCAAGATATTAAGGGATACACGTAGTGTTAATATGAATGAA
>CM044438.1:479211-491934 GCA_024363595.1 Xenopus borealis
GGGGGGGGGGGGGTGTCCCTATTTCCATAATTCTGGACCTGCACCCAAAGGAGTTGATGGTGAGGAAGGTTGCAAAGTACAAAAACTTTTCACCCTTGCCCAAGCTTATGGCTACTGATGAAACAGTAGACATTTCCAACACTTTCCCCTTGCCTGTATCCCCTTTGTTTCTTCCTATAAGGGTAACCCATTTAGAACCAAATGGCACCACCTCCAGCTAATTATTATAACTTCAACTCGGCTCATGACCAGACAAGCTTGAACTTGGAAGATCAATATCTTGGGAAAGAATGTGTTTGTGTTATAATGTACATATTATAGGACATCTGCTGTATATGACAAGGGATACAGCAACTGTATTCAATGATACCAGCAATTAATTTGTTATGAGGAACGATAGTCTTGTTGTTGGCCATGCAGCAAATCTTTGCCTAGTGGAAACAAATGAATTGTTGGCCATGCAGCAAATCTTTGCCTAGTGGAAACAAATGAATTGTAAAATATTTGATTCAGAAGATTTAAATGCATGTGACGACAAACCAGAGTACCCTAAAAATGGCAAATCACAGCATAATGATGGTTATATTATCTTGTCTCCTGGTGTCTTGCGCTTAAATGTAGTGCCATAAACCTAAAATATCATCTCAATTGCAACATGGCTGATGTATTCATTGCCAAATTAGATAACCAGTGATCTGGAACTCCGAGGAATAATTGAATAGCGCCAGGTCTGATCCTTAATGTATTAAAAGAGAAATCAATCAGATCAAATCAATCAGAAGCAGTGTAAAATGTCTTATAAGCAGGGAGGCATGTGACAGACAAGCGATGCAGGGCATGGGTCTTATATAGCTGTAACGACTGTGCCCTGGGTAGTGTGGAAGGGGAATGCTCTCTTTACATAGATACTTACAGTTGTATTAGTGATGAGCAAGCCGGAAATGTTTTGATCTTCACAAAACTGTTACTCCATACTGCTGCTTCATCCAAGAGGGCCGAATGAGTTAAATAACTGCTCTGCAGGGAAGGAACTGGTGGGACATCACCGGCCCAAAACTATGTGTGTGTTGCTTAATATTATCAATCCAAACTGGCCTACTCATGAATAAACCGTTGGTCTCTTGAAAGTGCAAGGGAGAAACATATTGTAGAAGAAGACCCATATACTATACTGGATCTTGATCAAGAGCATGGGACATCAAGTAAAGGAAGCACTTGCTTGTAATGTCACGCCCAGGAGGCCCTAGTTAGCATAGAGTGCTGTAAATACTCCCATGTTGGAGCACACAACAGCCCAACTTTCTAAAGACTCATTATTGGGTTATGAATTTCAGACTTCTGTAGACCCCAAAAATATGGTAGTTAGCCTTAATACCTATGTAATACCCATTGAGAACCACTGGATTGTTAACTAAATGGCAGCCTGGGGTTATAAGAAAATCTCTTGAAGAACCACTTCCTAGCCTGTGGACCTCAAGTTGGTTGTACCTTCACTAGATCAATATTGACTTATTGACAAAGATGGTAGCAACTGTAGATAAACAGCCTAATGGGTCATGGAAACTAATCTGTCTAAGCAAAAAAATGTCCAACTTTTGGTTCTGTGATATATTCTCTGGTCATATTCCAAGCAGGTAAATCTAGCCTTGCGTTTACTGATCAAATGTTCCTTGTACCGTAATTAGAAATCCCTTGCTGCCAGGGGAATAACTACACATGTAGAAGGTGATCTGCCAGTGATTTACCCCAATTGGGAAAATAAAATCATGGCAGACATCTGGTTTTGCTTCATTTTAATGCACAAAGCAGTGCAAGTGTTTCTTCTCTGCATTTCCACATGCTCATTCCAGATGGTACAATTATCATTTGATACAAGAGGTCTTTGAATTCAAACAGACAAATTCTCACTGTGATAAAATAGAATCTCAGCTCAGACCTCGGTCTTACATCTTGTCTGGAATTTTTTAGGAATGTGGAACGTTTTAAATAGAGATATAGCCACTGCGGCACCGAATAAAAAAAAACTTAAGCCCTTCAAGAATGTTTTTGAATGTATATTTGCAAATGAAGGGTTAGTTTTTTGGTAGTAGTTAGCTTGTGCTTTTGAACAAAAAACCCAAGCAGGTAAGATACTGTATTTCTCAATGCATATAAAATTCTCTTTGCTTGATAAAAATGGTCAGTGTAGACCTGAAACGTGCTGTGTTGGTCTGATGAATAAAGACATTTCAACCTCTTGAAGAAAAGGATTTTGGAGTGCTGTCCATGAGCTGAAAATGTTGTGACCTGTGCAAGTAAACACAGTTGGATGTGGGATTGTCAACATAAAATTTACTTAACATAACCGTCAAGGCATGTATATGCAAGTGTCATGGCTACATTTAGTGGCAGGATCCTGGGCAAAAGCATGTTGGTCCATCTGAAGCTTTTAAATCTAATACAACCTATAGATCAAAAAGTGTTACTGTCACCATTTTGCCTTAGTGTAGCCACCCTGCACTTTTGTCTCCATCTGGCTTTACTGTCACCATGCTGTACATCTCCATGTTTGCCTACTGTCATCATATTGACCTACTGTTATCATCTTGCTCTGATGTCTCCATCTATGCCTACTTTCTCAATCAACTTCTATTGTCACTATCTTGTCCTTTTGTTATCATCTTGCTCTGAAGTCTCCATCTTGCCCTACTGTTTCCATCTTGTCTTCCTATCTCCATCTAGCCATACTGTCTCCATCTTGCCCTACTATCTCCATCTCTGCCTACAGTGTCTATCTAATTCTATTTTCACTATCTTATCCTACTGTTATCATCTTGCTCTGATGTCTCCATCTCTGCTGACTGTCTCCATCTATTTCTGTTATCACTATCTTGTCCTACTGTATCCATCTTGCTTTGATGTCTCCATCTCTGCTGACTATCTCCATCTACTTCTATTATCACTAGCTTGTCCTACTGTATCCATCTTGCTCTGTCTACATCTTGCCCTACCATCTCGAGCTTGTCTTCCTACCTCTATTTTGCCCTACTGTCTTCATATCTGCCAACTATCTCCATCTAAGTGTATTGTCACTGTCTTATTCTACTGTTTTTATCTTGCTTTGATTTTTACATCTCTGCCTACTGTCTCCATCAAATTATTGTCACTGTCTTGTCCTGATATCATCTTGCTCAACTGCTCTACTTGTCTTACTGTTTTACTTTATGTGAGTGTATGGAGGGGTCGGTGTGAGAGTTTGTGTATGGATGGTGGGTTTCATTGGAGGGGTTGAACTGATGGACTTTGGTCTTTTTTCAACCCGATATAACAATGTAACTATGTAACTATGCCCTACTATCTCCATCTTTGCCTACTGTCTCTATCTCTGACTAGTGTCAACATCTCATCCTACTGTCTCTAATTTGTTCTACTGTCTGCATTGTTTATTAGTGTTACCTTTTCTTACTGTCACCATTTTGTTCTACCCATACTATCTTTGCCTACTGGCACAATCTTGCTCTGCAATAGTTGCAACTCCCTTATCATCTTACCAACATCTGCTGCTTTGCAGAGTCATTATCATATGTAGTGCCCTGGGTGTTTGCCTTTACATAGATCTCTTTAAGACAGATCTGACAAGTGTTACTGTGACATGTGGTGCATCCTGGTAGCACTGGTAGTGGTGCCATTAGCTGCATTAATGTGCTATTTACTGGTACCTGAAAATTGCATGTTTTGGATTCCAAGAAGTGCACCTCCCTAAAGCATGGGTAACTTCCAGGCCTCTTTGTGTGAGTTGTATTTTACATGTTTACAAATTTCAGTTTTTTTTCTGTTTATCTAAAAAAGTGCTAGGTATATGTGTTTTTCAAAAAATAGTGGTACCTAGTCAGCCCAAATATTCCTTTGCTCCTCCTTTCTCCATTTAGGATAGCCTTCATCTCACTTGGTCTCCTATCACTTTACCGGCCATAATAAGGCAACTAAAAATTCAGGTTTCTCTTCAGTCTGTCTTGAATGTTTTTGAGGAAGTCTGACAACATTAAAACTCATTTTGGATATAACATTACTGGTTTGTAACTGATGTGAACACATAGGTTTATTAATTATTGAAGGAGAGGCAGAGTCTCTATTGATTTGGCACAAAGAAGAGTTAATGGACTGTACAGACACCTAGATATTGCTGACAGCCAAGACATACCTGCAGCAGGGCATTGAGCTCAACAAAACCTCCCAGCATCAAGGAAGCACAACATACTGCAAGAAAATACCTCAGACTGGTTCATTATTATTATTATTGTTTAAAATTCTTTTCAGGACATTTGCTGCTGTGCTGACTTTGCAGAAACCACATGGCTAACGGTATATGGGACAAGACTACTATCTCTGTCTTGAAATCTTTTCTATGCTACCAAGTAAAATTATTTGCCGAAGTGATGGCCCTTCTATATACGTATATCTTTTGTACATGAAGGCCTTGACCTTGCACCAGCAATTCCTATTCATATGGAAACTGATGCATTAGACATTTTACTCTGACATCCTTTTTGTGAAGAGGCCTTGGCTTGTCCTGACACCAATGGCACAATAGAAATTAATCACAACACATTTATTGTTTTCTTGTTCAAAGTTAGAGCTGAGCAGAAATGTCTGAATGAAAGTGTATCAAGCTCATCCTTTCCAGAAAAACAAAAAACTTCCAGGTGAAGGAAAGGAATGGAGGATACGAACTTCCAGGCATAGGAAAGGCATAGAATATAACAAAGGAATTTCCAGGTAGAGCATAGAGGATAAAGGCAAAGTAAAGACACAGAAGACACATGAGGAATGCACAAGGGATGGAAGAGGAACTTGCAGGTGGAAGAAAGGCACAAATGATACAAGAGGAACCTCCAGGTGGAAGAAAGACATACATTATAAAAGAGAAGCCTCCAGGTGGAGTAAAGGCACACAGAATAACAGATAAATATGAAAGGAATGCACATCAGACTAAAGGGTAGCTTCCATGTAGAGGAAAGGCACATCCACCTGTACACCTAATTTGGTTACTGTCTCTTTAAATAGCAATTGCTCCTGGAAATCCAGGGCCCTGAATCCTTTTTGTGTATGAAAAGTACTGGGAATGGGGATTTACAGTTCAGTGTCCCCATCTAGGGAACACTGAGGAGCAAACCTCAGGGGGTCTCCACTAGGAAAAATAAAACACAGTTTGCAAATGAAACAAATATGAACTTTATGTAAAACAGTAGTGAAAGTACTTGGGCAATCTAATACACTATGCATTCCTGCACTGGGGACACATGGGGCCTCCCTATCTCCCTATTAGGTACCAGTACTTTTTATTATCAAAGTCCCAATCCTCTGGAAGGGGTTAATGACCACACAGTTCAGTTCAACTGAAACGTCTCTTCCCAAGAACTCTTATAACCCAGGTAGCGCTACCTTTCCCTGTGGAACTTAGCACATATTTTGAATAATAAAGGCAGAAGAAAATGTGTGGAATTCTGCATACTGGTGCATAAGTTGAAGCTATAAAATGCCATATACAATACAAAAGCCTCCTCAATGAATATCACCCTTTGGCAACATACAAGAGACGCCTCATTATTTCCATTTATGTTGCTTCACAGCCAATTAATTTGCACATACGCTACTGCCTTCTACCCCAATTAGATTTTACCATACGTCAGTAAGCAAAGTGAAGGGGCAAATGAATTTATTGCAACCTTAATTAATGGAAGTAGAATTCTGTCATCTAAGTTTCAATGAATAGTTTTCTTGTATTCCTTTTACTTAAGTGGCTGGGAAATAGCTCAGCTACATTGGGATTTTAAGAGTATACCAACATGATCTTGGAGATTGAAAATTGCACAATGTATATTATATAATCCTCAGGAATTAATGGGATCATATTACAATTTACAGAATGACAACATATCATGGGATAATGTTGGAAAAGTTGAAAAGTTTGCACCAGGCAAAGATCTTATTGGTTGCTGAGGGTTTTAAGAGCTGATGCAAACATACAGCACCCAGTATAAAATAAATTGACTAAGGCAATGTAATGTTTTACATTATCCTATGGCTTGGGTTTGATAAAGGCCATCGTTCTACATTATCCTATGGCTTGGGTTTTATTAAATAAAGCTCACCGTTCTTCATGAACCTATGGCTTGGGTTTTATAAAGGCCATCGTTCTACATTATCCTATGGCTTGGGTTTTATTAAATAAAGGTCACCGTTCTTCATGAACCTATGGCTTGGGTTTTATAAAGGCCATCGTTTTACATTATCCTATGGCTTGGGTTTTATTAAAAAAAAGGTCACCGTTCTTCATGAACCTATGGCTTGGGTTTATAAAGGTCTCCATTTTATTTAGGGTGATCCATGATCCATAAGATGCTTGACTGATGTTAAAGCAGTGTTAAAGTAGTGTTTTGTCTAGGCAACAGGCTAATATCTCAGAGATAAGCTACACTTCTAAGAGGTTTGGTTTCATCTATAACCTTCTCTGTCTGACCATTGGTCAACAAAGGACATTAACACCTTTGTTTATCCAGGTGTCATAGGGGAAATACTGCTTGGAGGGTGCTTCAAACCAAGGGTTGATATTTGATGGCATAGAGTCACTGAGGTCACTCTTCTTCTAATCTAGCCCTTTCAGTCTGTTTGGAAGAATTTCAAGAAGTATAACATACCTTCTGAAGCAGGGGAACCCTGGAGCAGATGATGATAATAATTTAGGAGTTCCCATGTGGTCATCAGACCAGCACCAAGAGCTGTAAATTTGAAATGATGACATCCCAACACTGCAGATTTTCCATTTGCATCGTACTGGTTGGTATTGGTTGCTAGACCTGGTGCAATCCTTGTGCATGGAATGTATTTCTTATTTTTCATGTCACATTAACAGAATAAAATTATGTAATCTTGGCCAAAAGACGATTGACCAGTGGATTCATTACATATATCCTTCAAGTGAGAGATTTTGTGCTTTTCTCATTTGGCTAATGCAACATTTAAGCCTCCACCTTATATATAGAGGCTAACTAGGACAGTGAATTTGTACAAAATGCAAATTCTTCCCATGACTAATATCTCCCGGCAGTTATTTTTATATAGTGATGCATTCCAGTAAATTTCTGAAGTGCTCTAATGTACTGACACCAGCAAACACGGCACGAGGTAATCCAAAAAGCAAATAAAAGTGCTTTGAAAAATTAGCAACCAAGATTAAAAGCTTGGGAAATAAGTAAATACAGCTGCAATAAAGCAAATCTTACAATGCAGCAAAGTTCCTTTCCGTAGCCCTGTCCGTGGCCGAATAGTAAACGTCATGAGCAATTTCTTATCTCTTGATGAAACAGGCATCGTTTTAAATAGGCAAGCGCTATATTTTTACAAATTGACTAATGATTTAGCAATTTCAGCCTGAAATTCATTATCTTTTTTGAAAAAAAAAAAAAATTTATGAGCCCCCTTGCTAGTTATGGATTATTACTGGATAATAAACGTGAGAAATTATAGAAAAGTATGTCTGTTCTCAATGTCATGTTGACTTCTCTACAATAAATTTTGTTTGATGTCACAATGTGCCGCTGTTTATGGGAGCTCAGTTATTCAGTGGATTCAGATACTTCTTCCCTGGTGGAACATCCCATAGGGCAATATATTGATGTTTCCTCTCTACAGAAGCAATATAATTTGTTTTTTTCCACATCTTCACAGTCTGTAGACTATGTGGTCAATATAGGTGGTCACCTATCCATACAACATCTCATTCCCAAGCCCAATGGTTTTCATATGAAGTTGGTCTTCTGGGAAGGTTCCCATCAGATGTTGGGACAGTGTTGGTGGTATTTGCCTCCATTCAACCACAAAAGCCTTAGTGAGGTTGGGCAATCAAGCCTGGCCCACACTGGCATTCAAATGCATCCCACAGATGTTCAGTTGAGTTGAATTCAGGGCTTTTTGAAGCCCAGTGAGTTAGACTCCCTTATCTGCTAATCCACACTCGAAGAACCTTTCTTTGTGCACTGGGAGAAGAATTTGAAACTAGAATGGTCAAAATATATGTGAACACCTTCCTGTCTAAGATCTCATTCCATAAAATAGGATTAAAATAAAGTTGATCCCCTTAGCTGCTATAACAATTCCTATCCTCTACTCCTCAAGGAAGGTTCCCACCAGATGATGGAACTGGGAGTGGTTTCCATTCAACCACAAGAGCATTAGTGAGGGTAGACATTAATTTTGGGGATCAGGTTTGGCTTGCAGCCAGAGTTCCAACATCATCCCACATGGGTTGGATCAAGGTTCTGTGCAAAACAATAATGTTCTTCAGCTTTTACAACAACAGTATGGATCTCTTAAATGCCACATTGTACCCTTGCTGCCCTAAGGGAGTTGAAGTACCCATGACAGTTATTAAACCATGGCACCCAACAAACTAAAACATGAATGGGAATTTGTAATACTGGGTAAATTTAGACTAAAGATAGGCTTTCCCTAGCACTAACACATAGCAATCAATCAGCAGACCAGTTAAAACTAACTGCCAACTGGACCAGCTGAAGGATCTAAAGGCACAATGTGAAAATTAAGGTATATTCTCCTTTAGAGAGTCTATATCCTGCATTACTGAGGGATCTTTTATTAGATCAGCTTTATTCTATTGACCAGTTGTCCTTCATGGTGTAGACCCTAAGCTATGGATTAGCTGTCCGTTACTATCATAGACTAGATCAGCATATGATCATACCGTATGTGAGCCTTTTTTAATTTTCCATTAGGATATGGCATTGTCAATAATTATTGGACAGAGAAATTAATTGAACGTCTTGTGGAATAAGCCTCTTCCTATCGACATGAAATGATTGATTGGAGGATGGCATGTATCCATTGCCTTCTTCTATTGATATGTTTCACTGCAGAATTCACTGTGCACAATTAAAGGGCAACCAAGCTCATTTGTTAAGGGGGCTAATGGGGGAGAAATGGAGCCATATACCCCACATTTGCCCTACTCCACATTCAGTTGCCTTGAGATGGTTGAACAGTATATAAACAATAACAATGTTGTTAAAGACCGTTCAAGGCATTTCTTGACATGACAGTGTGTAAAACATTACAGCGAGCTCGTTGGAATAAGTATGCATTGTATCTTTTTAACAAGCAGCAAATGCAGCGACTGTTAATTGCTCGTTAGAAAAACACAACTTGTTATTTCGGTAAACTGCGTGTTCAGTGGCTTCGCAAAGTGCCGAACAGTAAGCACGGACAAGACTTTGAGACTTTAACATATATGGGCAAAATAGCAACACAAAAACATTTCCAAACTTGAGCTCCATTTCATTGACATTAACCATATTGGGTTAGTGGAGGGGACCCAAGAGGGACTCAGAGGGAACCCAAGGAGACACAGGGAGAACATTCAAGCTCCTTGCTGCCCTAACTGGAATTGAACCTAGAGCCCCATTGTTCTAGTCAATGGCTATCCCTTTGTCTTTATTTAATCCGTAGTTTCTCACCCCAGCATAAATCTGGGAAGTTGTGCCTTGCAAACAAATAATTTAAAGGTACGTCAATCAACCCCATTCTTAAAGAAACTTGCTCCTGTAACCATTACACTCCCAATCTTGCACTTGGCACTGGGACAGCCGTCCTATTCCAAATCATGTGCAATGTGAATACAGATGAAGCATCGGGATTTCACATTTTGTTGCACTGTCCAGACAATTTTTAGTGCTAAATCCTGCCTCTAGATGGTGCTAGAGTGCAATGGCCTTAGTCCATCAGAAACAATGTACTGCACTCTAGCTCCATCTAGTGGCAGGATTTTACACAAAAAAACTGCACACAGTGCAACAAAATGTGAAATCTGAATGGCTTCATCTGTACTGACTGATGTTGGGTGGGGGGGTAGTGGGTTGTGTGGATTTTGATGCAACAGCCACAACTGTTTTAGGCTGTGATTATAGGGAAATTATGGGGAAAACGCATTGTGGGAAACAAAATGTGGCAATTGGGTACCAATGTAAACACTGGACATGTTATAATCTCACTTCAAGAAGTGAGAAGTATGCCCCCTAGTGGCCAGATAGGTATAGTATTAAACCATATTATCTATCTATCTATCTATCTATCTATCTATCTATCTATCTAAACATCCATCAATCCATCTATATTTATCATCTATATATCCATCCATATCTATCTATCTATCTATCTATCTATCTATCTATCTATCTATCTATCTATCTATCTATCTAGTATATATGCACTGGTACCCCCGGCCATGAATTCTGTGTAATTAGGACTACTGAGATGCAGTTATCATTGTAATTAAAATATAAAGGACTGCCATATATTCATGCAAATAAAAGAGGAAAGATTTAGAAGCCTCTTGAATCCCATATTGATTTAGATGATAGTAAAATGAATGAGTATGGACAAACTGGTAATTACCCGCTACAAATCATTTAAAGAGGGACCAGTTTGTACAGTAATAAATAGATCTATAGGGAATTGTGTTGCACAAGCAACCAACAACATAAAATGAACTGATCTAACTGAGCAATCAGGTGCAAGATGTTTAAAGTATTTCATGGCAAAGAAAAGGTGGTCAACTGAAGGCATTTTTATTAAGCTTTATTGTAGTCCATTATAAATCAGTATTGTGTATCCCATTCTGGTTATTATTCAATTACAGGAAGCTTAGAGTTATAACTGGCAGAATATGGTCAAAAGACGTGTCAATATAAATATGTAAGGTCATGCCTGGTATTAAGGCCTTTAGGGACCCTAGTATCTAAGTTGGAAATACAAAAAGCTTCTCTCAGATTCAGAGGGTGTAGGGTGTACCCACCCCTTCGGGGGGATTTTTGTTTTCCAATGGGAGATTTCTCCTCCTTCTTTTCAATGACCCTTAAGTGTTCCCATATTCTCTCTTTCAAGTTGATCGTCCCACATTCTAACAAGTAAACTCAATTTTTAGAATTGCAGTTTAAGGATAAGTAAACCTTTAAAATAAGTGAATGTAAAATTGATGAGGGGATTATTCTAAGCACTTTTGTCCTTTACATTCATTATTTATTTTCTTTTAATTCCAAGATATTAAGGGATACATGTAGTGTTAATATGAATGAATTTTGTTCCAACAGCGCCACCTGCTGGTCAGTTTCCCACCAGTCTGACCACCAAGTAGTCAAGGAAGTTGTCAGGAGAAAGAAAGAGGCTGATGTTCTTCTGCTTAGGAATAAAATTAGAAACCTTTCTCACACCTTTCCTAAGCAGAAGAACATCAGCCTCTTTCTTTCTCCTGACAACTTCCTTGACTACTTGGTGGTCAGACTGGTGGGAAACTGACCAGCAGGTGGCGCTGTTGGAACAAAATTCATTCATATTAACAGAACATGTATCCCTTAATATCTTGGAATAAAAACACAATAAATAATGAATGTAGATTGCAAACTTTCTAAGAATCAGACAATCATTCATTTTACATTGATTTAAAGGTTTACTTAGCCTTTAAAAAAAAACCTTTGTTCTGATATTCATGGTCAGTTATATTGGACTTAAAGCCCTGACTTACTGTGATCACTTTGCAAGTTTTGCACGTGGTTGGTCCAAATTTTACGTCCCTTTCGTGGAAAGTAGGGATGGGCGAATTTCCCCCGTTTCGCTACGGCGAAAAATTTGCGAATTCCCAGCGAAATTTGCGAATTGGTGAAAAGATTCGCGAAACGAAACGAGTCGCATTTTTGACGCGCGACGCGACTCGTTTTTTTCGGCGAATTTTTGCTGGCATTTCGCGAATTTATTCACCAGCGGCGAATCGCGCAAATTCGCCCATCACTAGTGGAAAGCCAACACCCCCCCCAGACCCTGATGTAGAGGAGGAAGCCACACTGGATGCCAAAATCCTACCCAAAGTGGGAGCTTTTCTTGATACAAATTTAATATCATTAGGGGAAAATATGTCCTTAAGTTGACTGTCACTATACACTATAGGAAGGTATTTTTTAATTACTTTACAGGCGGCAGTGAATTCCTCACTATACTCACAAAGAAAATTTTCTCCTTATCATTAACTTGTCTCCTGGGTGATTTTACTCTTTTACTTTTTATGGAAATAAACTCTCCCTCTTGTTGCCATGATACACGCGGGAACTTATTTAACCCAATTAGGTTTTTGCATCAAGAAATAATTTAAAAACGCGCCGAATCCAATATATCATTTTGTATGTTAGAAAATGGGTTTTAATAATGATGTTAATTAACATACTGGATACAGCCTGCACTTAGCAATGTAAATATAACATTCAATCGAAAAAATAAACATAAAATAAATATAAATCAAAGGGAGCTGGAGATATTCGTATGCATGTGAATGTGAGTTTCAGGTGCAGTGCTAAGCACTTTAATATGCACTGAACTTTATAGGTGCTCTGAGCTCTATGGTAAAGAGAAGAGGCACCATATAATAGTTGGGTTATCTAGTTCATGTTCATGATACTGTTGGACAATCTAATGGACATTTTGGGACATTTGTGGTTGAATCCACTCCATTCCATTCAATCTATTCAATGGCCCATTTGTAACTGCTTTTGAGGGGGTTCTTAAAAATATAATTGTGTGTTCATGGAATTTTCAAATGGATATAGGCAACCACATGGCCCACCACATAATGTCACTCAATTTCATTTAAGGCCACTTTAATGCCGACCACAACATTTCATGCAT
>CM044438.1:516235-559130 GCA_024363595.1 Xenopus borealis
AATAAGCTATACCCTCATACTGTACTGGGGAATCAATATGGCACCTCCTATCCATTTGTATAAATAAAAATATACAGAGAAGGAATGTTCTGGGCACACAATAAGCCCAGAACATACTGTACTGTCTAAGGGAATCAATATGGCACCTCCTCCCATATGTATAAATACAAATATACAGAGAAGGAATGTTCTGGGCACACAATAAGCTATACCCTCATACTGTACTAGGGAATCAATATGGCACCTCTTATCCATTTGTATAAATAAAAAATATACAGAGAAGGAATATTCTGGGTCCTCAATAAGTTATACTATAACACTGTATTGCCTATTTGTGAAAAGGTTTGTGGAATGAATTTTCTTCCTGTAAAACCACAGAAAAGGAAAGTGACCTTGTAGCAATGACTGTAGCAGCCTCCATACAAAAAAGAAATTCGGCTCAACCACTAAGTAAATTAAAAATGTTTGTGATAAGCACAGAGTTATTTTTAATATTTTATGAGGCTGGGAATCAACAACAAAGGCATCAGATGAATTGCAAGCTTCAGTTTGAAGGCCAGAGCCAATCATATTTTCCAGTTGTTCTGCTCTTTCTCAGTTTTGCATTATACCCATGGTGTAAAAGTGTTAAAATTTTGTTTTTTTTTGTTTTAATTGAAGCTTATCAATTTTGGCTCAGTTTGTCTATGGTCTTCCATTGAACCCAGGTGGTTAAAATCAACAATGATCTATGGGAATATGACATCTTTTAATTCAAATGTATTGGACATCCTTGGTTTCCTCCAAGTTGTGATGTGCTATCAAGCCTTCTGGAAATGGGGGGGGCTGTTATTAACGATCTAAGGTTTATGGGAAATATATACATTTATGGAAAAATATGGAGGGGTGTGTGTATGGATGTCGGGTTTTCATTTGGAGGGGTTGCACTTGGATTTTGTCTTTTTTCAACCCAATTTACCAATGTAACTATGTCAGGTCAATTTGCACCTCAAAAGTAAAGTTTTTTCCAAGGGTAAAAAGCAATTATGAAACCTGTAATACAAGTAGAGGGGCACAGGAGTGACAGTGTCCCAGGCCCGGGAGATCTCGGGTTCTAAGGGGAACCCGGGTGTGCTGCAGAAAAAGCAGCGAAAAAGAAAACCACTCTAGAAAAGAATGAAGAAGCAGTGATAGAAAAGAACAAGAAGCCACAATGGAAAAGAGAGAAGAAGACTAATCAGAAGAAGAATGAAGAAGTCGCAATGGAAAAGAACAAAGAAGCTGCGACAGAAAAGAACGAAGATGCCGCAACAGAAAAGAACGAAGATGCCGCAACAGAAAAGAACAAAGAAGACTGCTCTGGAGAAGAATGTTTTTTTCTTAAACTTATATGGGAGGAGGCCTGACCAACAGTGGGGTGGGCAAGCTCTGGTGTGAACAGGACCCAGAAAATTTTGTTGTATGGGGGCCCTACAATTTCTGATGGCAGTCCTGAATAGAAGTTAGACTTGTACAGCATATTTTCTGTTTCTTACAACTCTATCCTGAGTGTTTCAGTTCTTTCTCAATGGGACATAAAATGTTTTTTGTGATTGTTCTAAGGGACATATAGACATAGCAACTGTTCATTCATATAATTTGTGTTCCTTTGAGTTTGGTGAACCACGACTCTTGGACCATTGTGAATGTTACAATCATTTCTGATCACTGGATGAATTACCTGCTTACATTCTATCAAAACCTCTGGGAGATATAAACCTAAATGCCGCGTACTGCTCATACTCTCCTTTCATGCACCTTTCCTTTTCCAATGATTGACAGCTTTTCTTTTGAATATGTGAGTACCCTTGACAAAACTTGGATAACAATACATTGATATGGCTAGGTATGTAGAGTAATTAATTAAATGGTGATGCGACTTTTGTGTGATGCTGTAAATGCCAAATATTTATTATTGTTTATGGGGAGGCCATAAACAATTTCTGAGAAGTGGGATCACAGTCAGGTCAAGAGCAAGTTTAAATTAAATTCAAATTAACTGCAGAAGGACATTGTCTTGGGATCTTCACCAGACAAGGTGTGAACGTAAGCTAATAAAAAAATGAAGGTAGGGGGAAATCTTAATAGGTGCCTTTAGATTATGGGGGTTTTTAATCAAGCGACTTGAAAGGCTTGTCCTCCTGTTCACTCCTCCTATCCTAAACCTCACCTTCTGATGAGTATATGTACTTCAAACAATTTAATTCAATAAAAACATTTTTTCATGAAAACAAGGCTAAAACAAATAGAAATAATAGATAAAAAATAATAAATCAATAATAAATTACATCTTCTGACCCAATGTCAGTGGAGCAGAAGACTTGTTTTAAATACAGCTGAGCATATGCATGTTTAATATATAATGGTTATTTTGTACAGTAATGGGTATTTTGTACAGTATCTGGGCAAAATTATCCAGACACCCTTTCTAACAATCTTCTACTACCTACCTAGTTTGGGTAAGTGCTCCTGTTTCAGCACATGCCCTCAATCCACAAAGCAAAGTCCATACAGAATTGGTTTGCTGAGATGGGAAGAACCTGATTGCACAGAGCCCACAATCCAAAAGAGATGAATCGGAACCCTGACTGTAAACCTGATCCCCAACATCAGTGCCCAACCTCACGAATGTTCTTGTGACTGAATGGAACCAACTCCCAACAACAATGTTCCATCATCTAGTGGGAATCTTCCCAGAACAACTGGGGCAATCATAGCAACAAAAGGAGGGGCAACCCAATAGAACCCCTGTGGGATGGAACCCTGACTGTGAGCCTGATCCCCAACATCAGAGCACAACTTAACTAATGCTCTTGTGGCTGAATGGAAGCAACTCCCAGAAACAATGCAATGTTCCAACATCTAGTGGGAACCTTCCCAGAAGAGCAGCGACAGCACCAAAAGGAGGTTATTGTGAACCCTTGTGGGATGGAACCCTGACTGTGAGCCTGATCTTCAACATCAGTACCCAACCTCACCAATGCTCTTGTAGTTGAATGGAAGAAACTCCTGGCAAAAATGTTTGAGCATCTAGTGGAAACTTTCTGGTAGAGTAGAGAGTTACAGATGTTCTAGCAGCATAGAAATTGCCCATTTCATACTAAGTTCTATACTCATAGAATAAGGACTTGCAGGGGTCCACCTAATTTTGGCTATATAGTGTATGTCATATTTATGGCATATCATCTGACACTGTTTCCCAAATCTTTCTCCTCTGTAGCCAGACTACCAGCAGTCAGAGGACAATTGCGATTGAAAGCAGCAGGTCAGTAGTTGAGAATATAAAGAATATGGATGTGGTGACAGAAAGAAAGAATGCAAATGTGAAGGATCAAGTAAGATGGAAGTTCAGAGGAGCAAGGAAGAAAAATGAAGACAAGACAAAGGAATACAAAAGATGAGTGAATCATAGAGAGAAGCACAGAATAACAAATAGGGGAAGAAAGAAAGTGAGCTGCTAGAGAACCATCTTACAGTATATATTCTCGATCATGAATTTCCCTGGTCCATTCTGAGGGAAAATTCATACACATAGGCATAAGGAACCGAAGAAAGTTTTATAGTGTAAATGAGTTTTAAAAATGAAGTCCAGAACCTGTTTTGCGTGATGATATGTCTCATGTGATTGTTCACCGAGACCTGTTTTTCCCTTTTGTACTGGAGATGGATGCCTTGGAATTTGGGGCAGGTCCCACTGTGTCTCACAGAAAATAATTGGTTAAACCATCAGAGCAGTAATAAATAGCAGGGCTCAGCAGTTTACTCAAGATGGAGTGCATGAAAAAGGTGCATGAACAGAAAATATTCCCCCAACGGAATGGTCATCTTAATGATCAAGAAACTGTCTAACAAACAGCTGGTTATTGCCCTAACCATTCAAGAGGTATGCCACATTTGTTTTATGGTGGGCTCATGTCTAGGTCATTAGAAGTTCTTCTAATGTCTTTATTCATTTTTAACGATAAGCATTTGACCCAACATCACTAATAAAAGACACCTATATGTACCCACCCTATTCAAATTGACCTAAGCGTAAATGTACTACTGAAGTTACGCTTAGCAAAAGTTCGCTATAAAATGCTTACCCTGAAGCAGTTGGCTGTAGAGACGTAACTTTGTATTTTACTGAATTAGTGTAATGGCAAAAAATTTGCGCCTGGCGAAGCGGCGTGAAGTGTGTTGAAACCTTTGCGGGAAAAAATCTGGTCTTTAGTGTTTAGAAGCTGCAATGTATCTTATAGTAGAGCATCACTCGACAAGAGTTCTTTGAAGTTGATGTTGATCTTTCTTGATGATTTATGGATTAAAACTAATGTAATAAATCAGCCCTACCATATTAAAATGACAAATAGTCAATGTACTGTATCTAGCTAAATTTTCAGGTTCCAGACTGACAAAGGGGCTTGTTGGCATTGAGCTGCATTGAGGATTTTTGCCTAGGAACGTCCTCAATATGTTAAGCAAGAAACACTGACTAATACAATTTTTATTCATTCACCTAATGAAATTAATGCTTTGTTTTTTCACCCTATAACAGTCATTGTCTTTGGGTTTTTTTTTATTTCCCTATATCACATTCTTTAGAATTTGTAATGGATCTTATAGTAGAGCATCACTCAACAAGAGTTCTTTGAAGCTAATTTCCTGATATTTATGCATTAAATCTAATGAAATGCATGGACTCTTCCATATTTAGTTAACCAATAGTCAATTTTTCTAATTTACAGTCAAACTGATACAGAGGCTTACTGACATTGTAGTGAGGATTTTTGCCTAGGATCATCCTCAACTTGCTAACTAAGAACCGCTGCCTAATTTAACTCTTATTCATTCAACCAATTGGAAGCTTGCATAGATATACATAAGATTGAATTCATTTTGCAGGTCTTGTCATAGTTTTGTACCCACAATATGGAAATAGATCAAATTTTTCTGCATTGTCCTTACTCAGTTTCATGGATCTTGGGGATGGAAAGATAACATGGAAGTTTGGATAAACTTGCCCAAAAATTTTTAGAATAATGACCTTTGGCACAGACTTTCCCACAGGAAAAGATACAGAACAATGAGTTGGCACTTTCAAAACTACTATACCTGCTACTTTGTTGTCTACGGTTTAAGCCTTCTCTGTGTGACATTAAACATACACAATATGGCTCTAGTTAATGAGTGAGATGCAAATTAATTAGGCTGCTCTACAAAATGTGAAAGACAGAGAGTGGAAAGGGAAATGTCATTCTAAATTGCTGAAACCAGAACATTATACAAAGGGTCACTATACAGCCAGTGACATTTTATAGGATACACAGTTGGCCTCTTTAGAACTCATTAAAGGGCAACAAATCTAATGGACATTATGTAATGTGTTACATGTAATGTGTTATGGCATACACTCTCTCTTTCTCTCCCTCAACAAGTTGTGAAAAGCAAATTCATTGACACTCACTCTTTCCTGTTGTGTCACACAAGATAGAGGAGCAATGGAATCCTATCTGTCAGGTTACGATGTACAACTTCATCTATAGTGAAGATAATGGGAATAGTATTTCTTGTGTATAGTCCCAAGCACAGATTAAAGCTTCAACTCCATAAACGGAATCTCCCTATAAGTGAGAGAATTCAAGAATTCATCATCAACATCATCATCATCATCATCACGAGATCAAGGGCCTTGCTTACAAGAGCTTGACATGGGTGGGCACTTTCACTCCTTCAGTTATGTGCTGTCAAATTTGCACAACATTGAGCTCCTGTGATGTTAGGTGTCCCAGACCCAGAACAAACCCTAAGGCCCTGATCATGGCTCACTGTTCTGCCAGTAACAATGCCTTTCATTTCGGGAGGAGCCAGGTCTTAATGAGAGAGGACCAAGGTGTAAGTTCTGGGTGAGTAAGGGAACCGTATGTGCAACAGGAATAGAGAATAGGAGGTGGTATAAGGATAGACTGCATCAATATCCAATCAGGCCTTGCAGTGCAGAATCAAGAGGCAGAAATGTAGCTGAGGTGACAGGCTGAGTCGTTTTACAAAGGTGGTGGGTTCAAATCAGGATCTGGAAGAATAGTCAAAATACAGGCAAGAGTCAGGACAGGCAGCAAACAGGACAAGAACAGGGACAGGCAAGGTCAAATATGGAAGAACTAACTAGAATTCACACCCAGGAACTATGAAAATAGACCTTTACGTTGGCCAATGAACAAAAGGTGCCCTTAAATACTTTCATTTTGCGTCAGCGTGATGAGGTCAGCCGCTAATGTGTTGAATATAGACAATAAGTGCACAAGGTTCAGTGCAAATGAGCCCTAGGTGAGTACTGAAGATTTTGCAGTGTACCTGAGATGCTCTATGATATCAAAGCCCCCCTCCCCACCTGCCACCTTCTACATTCAACTGTGAATGGACAACTTGCCCGTACTGCTTGTATTTATTAACATTGGCTTTAACATATTGGAAGACTGCAATTCACCAACCACGGCTGGTAGACTTTGTGCAGGCCACAAATGGTCTCAACATCTGGATAATGAAATGGGATGAAGGCACCACCAGCTCATCAGGGCTTATGACTCGATGAGACATTGTAATTGAAGCAGCGGGGATGCCTGCCTGACAGTTTGTGAAAAAAAAATTAAAAAAGGTGGGTGTAAATTTTTAGCATTTTAGTAAATAGAAGCCCTGCGGCAGTTCTCCAGCAAGCCAACATAATTAAAGCAAATCACCGAAGATTCTATCTACAAAATTTCCATATCCCTTCCACACAGACTTGGGTTTTTTAAACGGGGGTGGCATCATTCTGTGGCGCGGTAATTATTTTTGACTTGTTGTTGAGTAATGCACCGTTTATTGTGCTTGAAATTTTTTATCATATGCAAATACGGTCAATGCTAAGAATTAAATTAGGATCTGCAAGGAGGAAGCGACTGAAACAAGTATTTGTACCGCAGGTTTAAATTTATTCACTGTCATCCCCTAAACAACAAAATTTTCCGAACCGGCTGCGCTAATGACTTGCACTGCAACAGGGTTCGTTCTGAGAGGCAATGACGTGGTGCCAGGATCCGTAGCTAAAGGGAATAATATTTATATTAACACAGTAAGTTAGGTTGAAAATAGACATTCGTTCATGAGCTTCAAACTTTTAACCTGCCGAACTGCTAGTTGATCCAGAGGAAGGCTAAAAACCCCATCTGAAACCTCTCCAATTTGCCTCAGAGGGCTAAGGGGGCCCAGTCTGAAGGTCAGTTAGGGGGAGATTTGAGGTGAGTGCTTATTTGTACCCTGGGTACCCCTGGAACTATAGTGACACCCCAATGTTTCTATATATCTGTAACCTTGTTATGAGCTAAGGGGGCCCAGCTTGAAGGCCAGTTAGGGGGAGATTTGGGCTTAGCAAATCCATTTATATCTATGAAAACATCTTGCCGATAATAAATCAGACAATGAAACATTGTCTCATTCTTACAACTATCTTGCTTCTCATTTTCTAAACATGTTTACGCATGATCAGTTCTAAACTGCTTATAAGATAAATTCTCAGTTTCATTCACAGGTGCCACATGGATTAAACTCCATTTCCTAAATCCTAGCAGTTTGCTTTTAACCCTAATCTAATTTTCCATGAAATATTTCCATTTGCCATCGGATTTTACTATAATGACTTCCTGATGTTTTCTGAACTCTCTTCAGCCTGTCGTTTCAGATAAGAAGAAATTGACAAAAACCCTCTGTACCACCAGCCTCCAGCAATAGCTGATTTTTTTTTGTTACTTATACACGTTTCCCAATTTAAGTCTTTTTTCATATTTGAATCTGGGCTGGGACAAACTGTGCAAATGTACTGTACCCATGAGCTCTAATCTGCCCGCGTCCCGCTCTCATGCCATTTTATGAACTGAAAAGACCATTTTTCATTCCTAATTGGTTTTATCATTCAGGTTAGCAGAGGTATTTTTAGAGGCGTTGGAGTCATTTAAACCATGGGTGGTTGTGGTTAATGAAGGAACTGAGGTCCCAATTGTCCTATTTGTCATTGGAAATTACTCTAATTTTCACGTAAAAGGAAAATACATACTTCATAGCACTATATAAAGACGGTATATCATTCACTGCCATAGTTGAACTTACAACCTAAGGTCTAAGGCATAGGTCCCCAACCTTTTTTTACTTATGAGCCACATTCAAATAAAAAGAGTTGGGGAGCAACACAAACATTAAAATGTCCCTGGGGATGCCAGGGCTGTGCTTTTCTATTAGGTAGTCCATGTATGGATTGGCAGACTACAGGAGGCACTGTTTGACAGTACACCTGGTTTCTAGGGAAACTTGCATACCAGCCAGTACTTAAAAAATAAACACCTGATTTGAGGCCAGTGAGAGCAACATCTGAGGGGTTGCTCATAAGCCGCTGGTTGGGGATCATGGGTCTAAGGTCGCATTCACAAACTGTGGTCAAGTCTATCAGGATCTAATTAACCGCTTTTCTGTTTCTAGAGTGTGAGAGTTACAGTAACAAGACTACCCAAAGGAAGCCCATGCAGATATGGGGAGAACATAAAAACTCCTATGGCCCCTATTCTGCAAGGCAACTATGCCATCCACTGCATCTGCATTGTAACCTTGAGCTAAGGGGGAACTTGATCAAATGTTGGACCTCAAACTTGGACTTAAAACAAAATATCCTCGGTGTGATCATATGAAGACCTTCTGATTCAATATTCTTCTATACCCATCATAGTATCCTTCATAGTTCATAGCTTCACAAAGTCATCCTCAAAATCCACCCAAGACTGATCATGACACTAATATACTCTATGCTGCATGATAACGGAGTGCTCCACCTGGTTATGATTCACCATTTGTAGGTGCTGGGTGCTTTAACTGGAAGGCCCTTCCCTTGCACAGGGTCACACATCCATATGAAGAAAAATCCAGAAGCACACCAACATTGACTTAGTAAAGTCCGTGATTTAATAAGCCCATATATACCGAAAAACCGTCGATGTTTCGGGCCCCACTGGGCCCTTTATCAAGCCTAATATACCTCTATATACCAGAACTTGCACTGAGCACCATGTTTACTCTGCACAATGCACTTACTGTTTTGTAAAGGATCCATCTTGTCTGATTATTGCCATCTTGGCCTACTATATCTGAGGCAATACAACAACAATAAAATAAAATTTTAAAAGTAACTCTGACCTAATGTCTCCATCTTGATCCCCTGACTTCATCTTCTCTACTGTCTCCATCTTGCTCTTCATTTGTTTTCTTTTTTACTGTTTCTATATTTTGAACCTTACTCCATCTTGTCCTGTTGTTGCCATCTTGACCTACAAACCTAGCAAAGGTAATAGAGGAATAATAGAATAAAAGCAGTCTCAATTTTTTAATGGAATCTCCATCCTGACCTGGTGTTTTCACCTTGGTCTTCTGGCATCATGTTGTCCTACTGTCTTCATATTACTCCACTGCTGCCCTCTTCCCCTACCTTTCCCTGCTTTTCCTTCTGTCTCCATCTTTCCATCCTTGTTCCATCTTGTTTCCCTCCTCGTTCCATCTTCCTCTTTTGTGCTGTTGCTGCTATTTTGCTCAACCATCTTGTCCTACTATGTTGAATGCTAAAGAATAATAAGACAAGAAAACCAGCCTCAAAGTTTTAATGACAAGTTTTAAAGCATTACTGTTCCCATATGCCAGTAAAAGTATTTAACAGTTTCAAAAGCTCCAGTGATAGAAATGTATCCCTGTCAGCAATGGCTAAGGACACTGGCGTTCAATTTTTAAACTACAAAGCACATCAATGTATTCTTGACGTACTGTGCTAAACCTATTTTAAGAGAATCCATAGAGATAATTCTCTGCTCTAATACTAAGGCAAAACTCACTGGATCAACACTTAGAAAGCTATTTTCAATATTGTGCCTGGAGATCAGGTCATCAGCAACTTGTTTCATTTTTCCAAGGACGCCACACAAGCTACTATTTCTACTCCCAGGAATCCAACACTAGCAAAAAATGAACTGAAAAGATGAATTATTCAACAAAAAGCTCCTGCGGAATACACCCCTCATCCGACAAGCGACAAGAAAAGATGAAAGCCTAAAGGAAAAAGGAATAAGTAAGTCATCTGGGGAAGATGGGGAAACTGGGGGTGAGGTTGCAAAAAAATACTTCAGGCAAAGTGATACTGGAATAACATGAATGATCAGAATAGGCAAGGATGCAAAAACAAGATGATGTTTGCATAATTATGGGTTTTAAATGTATACTAAGTATCTATATGAAATTGAATGGTGAGGGAAAGAGAGATGCACATTGATCTATTCAAAATATAAGCAGGATAAATATAATAACAGAAATAAGACAAATTATCATGTGGTATAATGCATAAGAGATTCTGAAAGCTTTGGGAGATGATGAGAAGAATTAAAGGAATAGTTTATGACCAAGGTAAGGTAGAACCAGCAAAGAGTCAAGTCTTTTATAGATGCCCTACAGCTGGGATTTATTTACCTTCCTTTAGGAAGATGCAAAGGGAACGTTAAAAAAAGGTTTGGATCCATTTAATGAATGGCAACAGGTAAGCATAGGCTTGCTGTACTACTTAAACATATATCTATGGTGGTAATAATGTAATTATGTATTACTATCCCTTCTTAACCATTATCAATAGTGATGGGCGAAATTGGCAAAAAAATTAGCGAAACGAGTTGCGGCAAGTTTTTGACGTGTGCCGTGTCAACTTCGTAGTGTCGCGTCGTTTTCGACGTGTGTTGCGTTGTTTTCATTGCGTTGCGTCAAAAACGACGCGCAACCCGTTTTTTCACGAATTTATTCACCAGCGTGAATCGCGGGAATTCGTCTCGAATTCGCCCCTGGCGAATAAATTCGTCCATCAGTAATTATCAAAGTAGTCCCTTGATATTTGCAGGACACATCCATTGATCACACTTGGAGGTTGGGCTGTGGTGGGAGATGCTCTTACTTGTTGCACTGCCATGAGTAAGTAATTAAAAAACATATCTCATGGCTTCCTGGTAATGTTAAAGACTATAGAGTCAATCAGCTTGTTAGAGTGTTTATTTCCAAAGGGGATTTTCAAACCTGCCCAAATTATATCAGACTAATTTTCAGGCAGTTATTGGTCAGGGAGGTCCATCTTAGGGCCCCAAACATGGGCAGATAAGATGCCAATTTGGTCTGAAGCAGCCTACTTCTGGTGATGTCACAACCCACAGAAGATACAGCTTGTCAGATACAGTTACAGTTTTGATATATCTATGGTATTCATCTGAAGGACAGTAGTGTTATTACCTCTTATTTCTCTGCAACAGAGACAGTTCCCATAGCAGCCTACCTCTAGTGATTTCACAGACTACTGAAAAGTAGATAGATAGACTTTACAGTTCTAATATATCTAAGGTTTCCCTTTGAAGTATACTGTGCAATACTGCTATTAAAGGTGAGATGTCATGTACAGCCACAGGTATGTAGCTGGCAGATTGGTGTCTATGGGGTAAATTTATCAAAGAGTGAGGTTTCGCCACTAAAGGGAAGTTCCATGGCTCTCAATTAATTTCTATGGGATTTTGAAAGGTGTATTTATCAATGGGTGAAAGTGAAATTTCACCCTTTGATAAATACGCCTGCAAAAATCCCATTGAAATGAACGGAGAGCTGCGGAATTTCACTCTAGTGGAGGAACTTCACTCTCTGATAAATATACCCCTATGTGTTTGGTACCTTTCTTCGCTGCTAGGGTCTGACCTTGGGACCTGCACTGCATCCAGCCTTGATTATATAGGAGGTACCTGGTATCATGGCAGCCTTGGGTATATTTTCTGTGCCACTTTGTTACTGTAGGCTGGGCCAGGAGAGCAGATGATTTATACTCCTGCTGGGTCTCAGGATTAGCCATCTCACCCCAGCATCCTTATTGGTTAGATGGTGTTTGCCAATCAGGGCTGACCCTGCCCTAAATAAGGTCATCCCTCCTCACAACTGGCACCTGAGCAATGGCTTAACCTGAGCCCCATGGCATTGTCCCTGGTTCTGGTTCTCTAGCTCTGGTTTCCTGCCTTGTCCTGCTCCTGTTCCAGTCTTGCTTCTGCTCCTGTTCCCGCTCCAGTCTTTTTTCTCTCCATGCTCACTCCATTCTGTCCTTGTGCATCCTGTCCTAATCTTCGCTTGCTCCCCTGTTCCTGCTCCTGTCCTGCTCCTGTTCTTGCTCCAGGCCTTTTTCTCTCTACATCTGCTCCATCCTGTCCTGATCTTTGACCACTCTTTCCAGTCCTGTCCTAATCTTCATCCTCTCCATCATTATTCATCCTGAATCTTCATCCTGACTCTTCATCCTCATCACCCTATTCCTGCAGTGCACAGTACTGGCTAAAGGGCTCAACCTTTGCACCTCAGCCTCCACAATGCCCCTTCCTATCCATGACAGCACCCCAGAACTATTTCAGCAAAGAGGGGTAGGAAGAGTCTGGCTTAAATAAACTTTGGCTTAAATAAACTTTGGCTAAAATAAGACCTTAATTATATATAGCCCTCTTCTGCTATTGCATGAGATCTAGCATCTAGCAACATTAAGTTGCGTGTGGTGCTATAGGAGTCCTGTGCCTCTGCTATATGGGAGAGCAGGTATACTTTAAAATGGTGTGCCATCACCCAAGGTCAGGACAGGCTGAACTGTAATACTCCTACCTGGGAACTTCTGGTACCTGGTGTAGATCAGTGCAGCAAAGGATCCAAACAGAGAGGCAATTCTTGCAGCAAAGTAACTTGTTTATTCACAAAGGACAGTGGCAATGGATCAATTCACAGGCACTTAGATAACCACAGGATAACAATTCCCATTCAGTGAAATACATAGATAGGTTGAACACCTCTTGAGACAATTTCCTTCCAGAGTGTAAAGTTTCCTACCCGGGGATAGTTAGCCTGGGGTCTTGGTTCTTGGAACCCTCAATGGTCCTCACCTCACCCACTGAGTCCCTAAGCTAGTGGTGTACACACCACGGGGTCCTAACCCCACTACTTCTGCTCATTGGAGCGTATGCTGCTCACTAACTACCCTGTACTTACTCTCACTCCTAGAGTGGTCATTACAATGCTCACTATCACTAAATAACTCTTATCTAACTTTCCACTGGCAAACCTGGACCTGAACAACCTCCAAGTCTCTAAGTCTCCAGGGGCTCTGCAGAGAAATTCACATTGGTCAACATATCGATCAGTGTTCATGTCTTGACTTGGGAACCTGCTGGAAGTATCCTTACCAATTATATCTCAACAACATTACTAATATTAGGGGGGCCTCTCATAGCTTCCCACCACTTCTGGTGCAATTAAAAACCATGGAAAGGCAGTTTGTCAGATAAACTTTACAATTCCGATATATCTAGGGTTGGGGCCCCTTACCTTTTTTACCCATGATCCACATTCAAATATAAAAAGAATTGGGGAGCAACACAAGCATGAAAATAATTCATGGGATGTCTATTTGGTTGCCACTATGTGGGCTGGCACCCAACAGTAGGCTGTGTTGGCAGTACGCCTATTATCTATGCAACAAAAACTTGCCTTTAAGCCTATTATTAAAAAATGAGAACCAGCTTTGAGGCCATTGGGAGAAACATTCAAGGACTTGGTGAGAAACATTTTGCTCATGATCCACTGGTTGGGGACCAATGACACTGGTTGGGGACCAATGATCATTGAATTACCGTAGTGCTATTAAACATGGGCAGTTGGAAATGCTCTTTCCAATTGCTTCTTCAACACAGAAGTTATATTAGGAGTACTTGCATAGCAGCCCACTTCTGTTGATGTCACAGCCTGCAGAAAGGTAGCAATGCCCAATAGACTTTATAGTTCTAATACATCTAAGGATTCTCTTTGAAGTGGAGTACTGCAATTAAAGGTGGAAACTTATTGGAAGTGTTCTTACCAATTACTTCTCTACACCAGAAGAAGCATTAGGGAACCTTCTTTCGCAGCCCACTTCTGTTGATAGTAGAGACAAAAGAAAGGTAGTATGAGCTGCTTGTCAGTTAGACTTCAAAGCTTTAAAATATTTAAGGCATGTCTTTGAACTGTTATTCAAAATGTGTTTTTCTTTTTCCTAAATCCAATAGGCTTTAACTAGAAGATGGCGTTAAAAACTATGTTCTTTCCCTCTATACAACCCCCCATAACATTTAAATGGCAGTAATTATTTAGCATTTAAAGGAAAGCCAGGCTAGCCAGCACCAGACGTATCTAGCAGGACTATGTCACTTATTTCGGGTGATTCTTCTGGGCTCTGCTGGGAGAGTAAAAGATCACTATTGTGCAGATGACAGCATCTGTCATGAGCCGGACAATTCGTTCGGCTGAGCAAGGCTGCGACTACTGGGAATTAATCCTGGAGCCTTCCCTGTCACCGCCGCCGAGTTGCAGTAGCAAAAGCGAGATCAACTTATCACTCCATACAGATGGCTGAGAGAAAAATGTGTTCTAATGGCTTCTTTGATATGAATTACTTGCAACTAGCAGATTTATTCTTGAGCCTAATGTGACAACCCCCAATGGTAATTGATGCAAACCTCAGGGTAGTAAATAATTGTATTAAATATCAGCTCAGCAAGCTTTCAACTGCCAGCATCTTTAAAGGTTTATTCCCAAATGGTATTTAACTAATTACATTTGGATCGGCTGCCAAATTTAGGTTTTAGCTTTTTTTAAGGAAATAAACATCCCTGGCAAATTTCTTATATTTCTAATATTTATGTATCCAAGTTTTATTTGGCTTTTGTATTTGTCTGTTAGAATTATGTTCCCTGCTAATTTTTTATAGTTGACTTTAAAAAGTCTTTCCGCCTTTCTGAAGCATCAAAAGTCCAGCATCAGCACTGATTTGAAGACCAGGGATGGTCTTATGATCAAGAGCATGTGGGCCAATGAAATGAGGCATGGCCAGCTTTGAATAGTTGACTCATATGGACATCACTGCAAAAAACCTCTTTTAATATGCCTGCAGGCTGTATGGAGAGGTACCGTAGGACTGTACCCCTTTACTTAATACAATTATGGACAGTGGTGTAATTAGATGTTATTTGGGCCCCACAGCAAATAAATTTGAGGCCCCCCAACATATCGAGAGGTTGACCTGTTTTACCGATATAGGTCGAAATTGCTCAATAATTAATGGGGCCCCCTGTACCTCATGGGCCCCCTTGCAGTTGCAGGGTCTGCTTCCTCTGTGTTTACGCCCCTGCTGTAGGAATATTTTTTTATTTTAGCATGTACGGAGGGATATTATTAAACAAAGCTGGCAAAAGTATTACCATGCTCTGATCTCAATTCAGCCCCCTTCTTCCTTTAGGATGCAGACTGGCCCATGTAGGTTTATTTATTGGTCAGGCAGAATCAGGCTGGCACTACACTTTCCTAGCAGACGGTGGTTTGGTCTTACTCTGCCCAAAACTCATCCTGGATCATCCTTATACCACAACATTTGCCCTGCATGTGCTTTCATTCATTAATACACTCCTGAAAGCTGTTGCCTGCCCCCCTCTGAGTGGTTAAGGTTTGGGAATATAAGTAATGATGGCAGACCACCTCAGATTTGGATTATATTTGATCAGGTTAGGGTAGTCATGCATCAACTTGGTGTTCCATAAAATGATGCCACTACACAGCAGTTACTACCTGTACTAAGTACAATACAGCAGGAGCAGTAACTGTGGGGCCACCCTAACTGGTCATGAGTTGGAGCAGTGGTGGAAGAATCTCAGCCTAAAGGCCAGTTAGGAAGAGAATGTGCAAGGATGGCTATTTGCTTTCCTAGATACACTGCCAGTCCAATTTGAATGTCATATTAAGATGGGATTTGGGATGAATGTGAACTATGTCCTGTATAGATTCAAGAACATCTAGTACAGAAAATAGTTGTATATGAAACTATGGGCCATATTTGATTCAGTGGTTTATCAGGTGAAAACACTTGGATGAGATTCAATTCAAGGAGTAACAACCTTTTCTCTAAATTTAATCCCAGTATTTTGCCAAAGACCTCAATGGAGTTTGCACATGCTAAACAGTGAGGGAAGTTTTTCTGAATTGGATTACATCTCATATTGAATCTCATCCATGAGTTTTCACGTGAACTGAATCTGGTCCTATGATGGGATTCGTACACCAATATATTCCTATATCTTAAGTTATTTATTGAGCTAATGGGAGAGTTGATCAATGGTTGGGCCTTCAAGTTGGACCTGGTCAAAATTTGGACCTTCAAGTGAAGCCTGACCTAAAATAGTTGGATAACCAGCTCTGTACAGAAATTTACAGTACAGAAAACTATACCAACACCCAGTCGATTGTTGCCTTAACTATACATAAAATTCACCCCCCATCATGAAGTTATTTTATTAATTCTACCCCTCACTGGGAAGCCAAAGAAATGCAATGGAGTTCTTTGTGTCTTGATGCTTTGCAAACAATGAGGATGATCAGGTGTTTTAACTAATTTGCTTGCAAAGTGGTTCCAAATATGGAGTAATAATTAGTATTTTCCTTTCTATTGCAATTTGGGCAATTATGCCTTGTGGTTTCTTTTCATGTTTTATTATACAATTCTAATAATTTGATTTTACATAAAAAAAAGCCCAAGCTGTTAATTGCTTTGTAAATAGAAAATCATGTTCACCAAGGTGGAATGATTATGGGTTTAAATTACTCCATGAGTGGAAAATAAAATATTCGTGGTTGGATTTTATAGCAGACAGGTACTAAAGAAGATTTGTACAGGTGCGTTCATGCTCGTTACACACCATTTGTCTATGCAAGAAACTCCTTCTGGTTGGCTTAGCTTCATCTCTGGCAGAGAACAGGATCATGGCCATTATGTGTTTTAACCCCAACAACCATTTTTAAAAATACAATTAAATTAAGATTGTGTTTAGCCATTGGCTGGTTTGAGGCTCCTTGGTCAATCCTAAAATGCCCTAAGCTTATATTCTTTGTCAAAAGCAGGTCTACTGCTAAAGATACAGACAATGGACAATATAAATTAGAAGAATTAGAAGTTGAGCTTGATTTCATAAATGACCTCATCCATATACACCATCCTTCAAGTATGGACATATTGTGGTCCATTTGGAATAGACGGTTGCTGAGTAATGGTAATATGACTGCTATTATCAACCTGATGGAGAGGTGACAGTAAACATGGGGTTGAAGCAATACGCCTTCCATGAAGGGTATTTAGATATTGTTTCTCTCCTCAGTAATGTTCTGTTTTAGTCTAGTGAGCCTCTTGAGATACATTATAGGCATCCTTCTTCTCTAAGTGTTCCCTGATTAACTCCACTGGTTCAATTCTTAAAGGAACAGTAACACCAAAAAATGAAAGGGCTTTAAAGTAATGAAAATTTAATGTACTGTTGCACTGCACTAGTAAAACTGGTGTGTTTGCTTTAGAAACTCTACTATAGTTTATATAAACAAGCTGCTGTGTAGCCATGGGGCAGCCATTCAAGAACATGATACACAGTAGATAACATATAAGTACTACTATAGTTTATATACACAAGCTGCCATGTAGCTATGGGGGCAGCCATTCAAGCATGGGATACACAGTAGATAACAGATAAGTACTACTATAGTTTATGTAAACAAACTGCTGTAAAGTCAGGGGCTGCCATTCAACACTGAAAAGGGAGAAAAGGCACAGGCTAAAGGGAAGGCCAACACAGAAAAGCAGTATTTGGGTCCACCAAGGAGAAGTCCCATAGAGTTAGTTCTCCAAGGTGACACCCACCTGTGTAGGAAAGATTGGAAAGGAACTCAGACTATTTTTATCCCTTATGGACCGCGGACCCTCCAGTCCAACAGTGACACAGAATTTTGGGTTCATGTATAAGGCAGTGTAAACTACTAGGTACTCTGACATACAGGAGAAGAAATATGAAATTGTACTTTAGTTTAAATTGTTAGTTCTCCTTTAAACAAGGATAATTCAAACCATGATGCTGAACTCTGTTACAAAATAAAGATTTTTTAATTATCTAATGTGAGTTTTGTCCTATGTTTTTGTTTATCATTATGACCAAAAAAAGTTGTCTCCCACTTTGAGTTTAATGGCTTTTTCCTTCGAGAGGTGCTTCAGGGTCCACCTCCATATCTAAAAGCCCTCACCGTTCTATTTTATTTTGATCTTGATATTTGTATTTTGCTTCCTGTAATTATTTGGACCTTAGAGAAGAACCATTCATAGAATTGGATTAAGTCCACGTGGAAGTCATTAGGACACTTGAATGCTTTTTGCTCAAGCAGCACTTCACCTTTGGTTCTTAGACCAGACATTAAGCTCCCAGGGTCTGTCTGTGGGGAAATTAAAAACATGAACTAAATTAGCGCAATCGTTCAATTTTAACCCCTTGTGTGGCTTATTCCAGAACATTTTAAAATGTATAACTCATAGAGTTAATTCTGTGGCTACCCCAAGCCTTCCTTGTGTTCAGATGCATTGTGATTTTATCAAACAATGCACAATGTAAGAGGAGTATTATCTCCCTTGTCAAAATTATGGAGGTAATAGACTTAGCTTGTGGTTCCTCTTAGTCTTTCAGAATCTGATGACTTTATAAACTTATATATAGCCCAAAAATAAATACCTTCCCTGCTCGCTAACGCTGAACTATTCATCAACCCAGAGGATACTGTCAGGAGAAAATAAGGAGAGAAAACTAAAGTAATGCTTTTGCTATACATTTTGATGACACAAGCATATAAAGAAAGAAAACACCGGGAGGGTGATGTTGCTGAGATGCATGAACTATAGCTCAAGATTGTTGTGCCAAATGCTTATCAACTTATGATCCCACTTAAGGGACAGTAAGCAAATATGCTAGTGCAGTGATCTCCATCCAGTAGCTTGTGAGCAACATATAGCTCTCCGACCCCTTGGATGTTGCTCCCAGGGGCATCAAACCAGGCATTTATTTTTGAATTCCAGGCTTGGAGGCAAGTTTTGGTTGTATAAAAACCAGGTGTACTGCAAAACAGAGCCTCAATGTAGGTTGACAATATGCATAGGGGCTACCAAATAGCTAATCACAGCACATATTTGGCAACCCAAGGACATCTTTCATGCTTCAACTCCTTTTTCTTCTGAATATTGCTCACAGGTGAAACAGTTTGGGGATCCCTGATCTAGTGGATTAATCGTGTAGAGAATCTGAGGTTTAGGTGTGTTTTCCCTGTATTTTCTTATTTCCCTGTATTTGGACACCTAAGGGGTCCTTTGATCCACCCAGTCATTTTTCCTGGGTCCATTGTAGTTCAACAGATGCCTAGTAGGCGGCAGGGATTTAAAAGGGAGAACTCACATGTGCTGAGGGTTGTCTTCCTGGATCCCTCCTTTCGGGGAGGAGGGTACAGGAGTGGGTTTGGACAGTGTCAGGCCCCAAATAGGGGACAGTTTATTAAGTGGTAGAAGTTTATGTAAAACTGAATGAAAGTTTATTTAAAACTGAAGAGGCAGTATATTTACTGGCACAAGTTACAGTACTCACACTCTTCCCAGGCCCACCCATGGGTGGCATTAGACTCAACCCAATGACCTTGTTTACTGAGAAGAATAGAAAAAAAAAAACCTTTGTGAAGTTTTATATAATTTTCTCCACATTTGGAACAGGAGAGGAGAAGCAACATAACCTGAAGAAACATAATAACAGCTGGAATTGACTTCACCTATCGCTATTCACGATGAGTAATTTTTGGAGCAAAAATGCCTAGTTAAGCATTGTCAGTGGAAACCACCAAATTCAAATCAAATGGTGATGCTAAGTGGGATATCAGGCCTTTGTCCACTACTGGAGAAACTTAACAAGTCTTTTAGAGGTCTTCTAAAAATAAGCTGTTTTGGTGCACTCCATTTGCCATGACCACCAGTTGGCCTAAGATGGCTCATTTAGTTTCGCAGACAGATTTAATTGCAATGTCTGTGGTCAAACACAAAAAGAACACATTGCTATAAGCAGAACATACACACTGCAGAAACGATTGAGATTTCGTTACTTGGTAACCAAATGCTTGCCGCCATCCACTTTCTACCTTTTGCATGAATCCTTTTATGTCCACAGTCTATCTGGAAAGGATGGTACCTCTCAGCTCAATACATTTTGTTGGCTTCTGGGGTCATATAAAAACCAATTGCAAGGTAATTTGAAACACAGCAGGACTTCAAACATGAAAATTCAGAGAGGCTGGCAGATAAGTACTGGAATAAGATGGTAGAAATGCCGCAGAGAACGTCCACACACCCTGCAGAACAGAATACACAAATATCCTAATGGCTGGGGTTTATAACCGAGGTTTATTAATTTCATGGGGCTTTTAAAAGTGTAATTCACTGAGAGCTTTAACCTTTGGAGGGGTTTCCAATGGAGTCTTTTCCTCACACTGAATTTGTAGCTCCAATTAAAATAGTCAGCTTCTACAACCAAGTAAAATATAAAAAAAAAAATCTAATACTTGTATTTCATCTTTTTCAGCCCTGTATTTTAATGCTGATGTGGGATTTACAAGCTGATAAAATACTATTTTTGATTTGTTTTTATAGATAGCAAGCAAATACAAGGCTGATGGAATAACTACATATATTGCTATGTTGGCAAGGAGAATTAGAAATGACTTCAAAAGGCTCATCTTCCTCTGGGCCATCTACAAAAAAATAAGCCAAGGTTGAACTTGATGGACCTTGATATGAGACCAAAATAGAACACTTTGATGATTGGTTAAAAGGGAAGTGGGGAGGATCTTTAAACTCAAGATGTTAGATTAGGGGTGTGTGTGAGGCTTGAGAAAGATACCAGTCTAATGTATGTATTAATCTTTGGTATTAATGTTTGTTTTTGCTTTTTAGCATGCACCAGCCTTCAAAGGCTTAGCAAGAAATAAAAACCCCAAAATGCAGATATTGCTCATTCTTTCCCAGAAGAGCTTACAATTTAAGTTCCCAAGCAAAGCATCAATAATCGGGTCAACTGTTCTAGCTTTACACTGTTGAAGTGTACATGTCCACCTAACATGGGTAGACCAGGACAACCTTGTCGGTTGCACCCAGCTTGGAATCAAACTTGAGACCCAGCACCCACAGCACCAGTGTAACCATTAAGGTATCATGCCATCCTTAGTGTAAATATGCAGAACCATTGACTGAGCCACATGGTCAACTACAATTCACTGTCGAGTGAATCTCATTAATATATTGTTTGGTCCCTATACTATGGTCATGAATAGCTCCATTAATACAGTACTTTATCCTCTGCTTGTCTTCTTTTATTACTGAATATTTTACAGAGAAATTGATGGGCCAGTTTCTTCTGGAAGCACCCAAGCCCTTGAGGTGATGAGCATTGGTCTGTACTATATTTGTCACCCAGGCATAAAAAAGGTCCCAGATTACCATAAAATACTGCGTACTCTACAATAATATAAATGGTTCACTGTGGGTTTATAGTTAAATCAACAGCTGGTTGCCAAGTCATTTATTTATTTGTAAAGTGCAGATGTGTCTTCAGTTATTTGCAGATAATCCATGTCAATATAAAGGGCAGAAGGTGACTAATTGTGTTCCATCAACTCCATAAATAATATGTCATTGTTAAATAGTTATCAGCTGCTTTGTTTGCTCAGAAGTTGGACAATGGGAAAGCATAGGTAGATGGAGCAAACCTCATATTAACTATAGGTTTAAAAGGCTCATCAAATTCCACCCATCACTGCCACCATCTTTTCTATTCAGTAATATGTTTTGCCTTGTTCACCATGTGAGGTCAAGCTAAAGTTTGTTCCATCTGTAGGTAGGGTTGCCACCTTTTCTAGAAAAAAATACCAGTCTTCCTATATATTTAAGTTTTTTCCCTATTAATAACATTGGGATCAACCATCAAAAATACCGGCCAGGTGGCAACCCTATCTGTAGGTAATAAATGTATAGATAACACATTTGCATGATACCTTTATTTGCAGTATTTAATATTACATAATTCCCCATGATTCGTGTCCAAATTATGTTACTGAACCTTCCAAATTGTCCATACATAAATAGGTAAATAATTCTTTATAATTCATCTTTAACTGCTTATCTACATACAAAATTAGTTGCTACTGGTTTCAGACTCACGTATAATTTCACTTATCCTAGGATTGCCTCAGATGTTATATCAGGCTTTTTGTACAGATTCCTGAGGACCCTGTTCCTTTAATCAATCAGATCCCTTCATATAAAGGGCAAACCATTCTCCCAAGTACAGTAGCTTACTCTATCCTTTTTGTTATAGGCAAGCTCCTAGTTACACCAGTGGTGCACTGGTCTCACTGAACAAGGGAGTAAGGTGCAAAGTTTGGATATGAGGTTCTAAGGGCCCCAAGCTGCCCACTTTTCCTGTATACACATATATCAAAAGAGAAAATTGTACAGGTAGAGGAAATGTTATCCAGAATGATCAGAACCTGGAGTTTTCTGCATAATGTATCCTTCTGTAATTTGGATCTTCATACCTTGTCTGCTAGAAAATTATGTTAACAATTGATAAACCCGATAGGATGGATTTGCTTACAATAAGGATTAATAATATCTTAGTTGGGCTCAAGTACAAACTTTTATTATTACTGAGGAAAAATTATTATTATTTGATTATAATGGAGTCTGTTTGAGATGGGATTCCCATAATTCAGAGCATTCTGGAGTTTCCAGATAATGGATCCCATACCTGTAGCAACATTTCTAAAGTCTAAAGTTGGGCACAGTGGAGATGTGACCACATAATGCCAACAATGTTTTGGACTGGCTTTTTTGTCCATATATTGGAATACATTTATGGGTTTATTCAATATTCTACCTATTTTGACAAGAAGGAATACATCAAAATCAAAAAAAGGATTTCATTAATAGGTTTGTAATTGTACTTTTCCAAGCAAACAGGAGAGGCTAACGTTGTTTGCTTGGACCCACGGCGTCTACCGTCTAGGCTCTCGTGGGAGAAAGTATTAAGACAGCTGCTATGATGGTAAATCATTTGCCCACAGGGATGATGTTTTTCCTTGTAAGGATGTCCATCAATCCACCAGGCTTCATCTTAAAGACCTTCATTGTGCTCTCTCTCTCTTACAATCCATAGTAACAAAAGACTTTTAGAGGAATAATCTAATCAACCCTGGGTCATTACATTACAACTACCGTATAATGGGATCTGACTAAAAACGTTGGCATTTGAGAGATTGAAAAGCATAATCCTTGGAGAAAAGAAAAAACACGTGTTTTACAGGATTTTCTTTCCTTGGTGGTGTGACCATACAAGGAACTAGTGAAATGCTTTCTTAAAGGGGTTGATAAGATTTCAGAACAGGAGAAGAATGGAAGATAGTCTAAATAGAAATATACTGTAAATAACTTAGAGACCTTGCTGTAAATCGGTTTCTTTGATTACCAAGAATGAATGATCCCATAGACTTCATTCATGATGTGACAAGACTAACACTTTGTGGCACCAACAAGCCCACCCTGAAACTAATTGTTACTGCTGCAGAGATAATGTTTGCCTCCTACTTTGTATGATTTTTATGAACATTTATCTTGTTACCCATCATGTGTCTTCTCTTAAAAGACCAGTAATGTCATACCGTGTTCATCCAGCTTTTACAAACACACTGTTTCTTAGCAACAAGGACTCTATTTTATATGAGAAAGTTTTCATTCTATAGTTCTAAAGAGAGCTGTGAATACCATCTGACCTCTTTTTATCTCCTGTGAATGGACTTAAACTATTGTGTTCTACACAACATATTTGTTTTCTGCCATGTAAATGGGTTCTTTATTACCCAATTCCACCTTGAATGGTAGAGTGACAGCAAATTATATATAAATACACAAAACGTATTCATTTTCTGTTTTCACTGGCACTCATGTTTTCAGTTTACTCTTTGCCTTGCATTTAAAGGAATGGGAGTTTGCTCGGAATTCTTCCTTTCTAGGCAAATGTGTTTTGTTACACTCTATTATCTACATGGTGAATTTTCTAAACTGGCTAAATTGTGAGGGAAATCTTGATCTGCACACAAACCCACACCAGCCCAACCAGCACCAGCCCAACTCTCAACCTCCTGCGCCCGGCTTTCCCCTTCTATTTTTCCACCCATGCCTATAAAACTAGAAGTAGCAGTGTAAGGTTGTGGGCAGGGAGAGCAGGTAAAAGAGCTCAACCTGCCCTTGACAAAATGTTTGCCTGATCCTGCCCAACCCACAGGTAAACCCTCAGGTCCCACAGTTATTGGGTCAGCCTGCACATTACTAGTACATTGCTTTCTACAGTCATTAATACAAAGATTGTCTTACCTACTCACAGTGGGCATGGTGCTATGGACTATTGTCTAAGCTCATCCTAAGGGGCAGATTTATCAGGGGTCAAATAGTAAATTTGAATTAGAATTTTCTAGTTTCTAATTGAAATTACAAATTCAAGGTTTATCAAACCTTTACCCTGGGAATAATTCAAATTCAACTATTTGCCATCTAAAACCTGCCACAATCATATATGAGTCAATAGGAGAGGTCCAGTGAAGCATTTGAAGACGTTAATAGCCTTCATAACATTTTTTTAAAAAAACTCGATTGGAGTTTAGTTGAATTTGAAACAGTAACATTTCTTTGAGTTTTAGACTTTTGAAAAGTTGACCTTTGATAAATGGGCCTCTGAGGGGCAAATTGATTCAATCAAATCAACCAAGTATATACAAGTGTTTATACAAATTTATTATGCTATTTTGAGTATTTCCAAATAAAGGACACAGTTAAAAGATTCTAAACTTGTTTATTAATTAGATTGTGTTGGTATTAGTGTGCCCTACAATACACCTCTGTCTGAGTATTCAACTACATGTAATTATTGGGTGTAGAGCACCCCCCATGTTTACAACAATTGGGGACCTGTGATTGTACCTGAACAAATTATTTTAAATACTTTGAGACAAATACAATTTTTTTTAAAGTCGTAGCAAAAAACCAACACCCTTGTATCCATTTTAAAAAATCCTTAAAGTTTTCTAACTTTGTTTTCAGAAAAAAAAATTTAAAAATCTAAAAAATTCTGCAACTAAAACCTTGCAGGCTTCTGTAGTAGTTTTGATAAATTGATATCTAACACATCAAAGCCGATTTATTCATTTTCAAATTAAAAAAAAAACAAATCAGGTTTGGAAAACTCAAATTGTAAATAAATTCAAGGATGCCCTTGGTTGCTGAGATTTTCTCAAATCGTATAAAAATGCAATTTGCCCTATCTAATCCATTACTGAGTTCCTCCATTAGAAAGTCCCCCTTAACATTGTTTAATCTATAGCCAGATACTACCTTGGAGCACTGGAACAGTCTCTGGTCCAATTGTTACTCTTGGACCAACTTTTTTCCATAGTTCTTCTTCATTTCCATTTTTCCTGTATGTTACATGTATATTTAAGGAAAGCTATGTAGAGTTGATATAATGGCTCATTAGTCTTTTATGTCCTAATATTTATTTTTTTTATTTTTAACTTTGTGTTGATTTTTGGGAAGACTCATCTCTTGTCCTGTTTGATTTAATGTCTCAGTCTAATTTCAGTTGGTATAATTAATTCTTTTCTTGTTTTGGCCTCCACACCATGTTTTAGACACTACTCACTGTATCATGTTTCCCTCCAAACATTTATACATCCCGATTGAATTCTGTATAGTAGTGTCAGCACAATATGGATAAGAAATACCATTATGTATAATAGATTGCCCTAAGCCTCTGTATTTATTTAGAAGCTATGTGAAACCCTTCAAATTTTACATTTCTGAAATATGAGAGGATTAACATATCACAGGCTCAGTTTAGTCATTAGGTGAATAAAGAGCCGGATCCACCCACAAATATCTTAACATAAGAAGCAATTATTCTTCATGTCAATCTCCCCACTCTAACATTTCACAATTGCATCCCTGGAGGGCTCGATCCATTTGTAATAGTACATCACATTTCTTTCTTCCAGCAAAACAATTACCCATCATGGAATAAAGAACACAATGAAACAGTCAAGGAGTCAAGATGCCAAAAGAAAAGGAAAACAAAAAATAAGTCAGAGAATGCAGATTATTAGCACCCATCATAACAGCTTCAATTCCAGCCTTTGTGAATGAGACTGAACAAGCACAGCTAGCCTTATATTGAACTATTACAAGGGTATTCAAACCAACACACTACATAAGGTCCATACATTGAGCTACAGTTTCCCCTTTGGAGCCTATGTGCATCTCTTTTGCTGTGAACCTATTTTACTCATCACTAAAAACAAACTTTTAAAAGGACAAAAAGCTCCACCCCTGTCTAAGTATAATATTTCACTGCAACTGCTCTATCCTATACATCTCCATTTGTCAAGGTGATTCCAGCTGTATCAATGATTATGTACTGCCTTTGTGCCAAGAGTAGAACTCATAGCAACCAATCAACCTGTGGCTTCTGAAGTAAACATCTGCCATCTTAAGGACTCACTAGGTCTCATTTTTTAACTTATTTTTGAACTAGTGTATTAGAACTTTAGAACATTTTTATGGCTGATGCATCAAAAGGAACGCAATTTGAAAGAAAATATTTGGGCATTTGTGTCTTTCCAACACCCATGTTATCCAACCGACAGCTAATTCTTGTAATACAATGGAACAGAGAAGGAAGCCTTCTCAGGAAGACATCACTAGAAAAAATATTAGGAAAGATTTGATTTCCCCAAGGCAAAGCCAGCAAAAAATGTTGGATGAAAGTGGATGGTACACACAGGAGATTAACAGCAATGCTGGGGTGTCTGCTTATGAGATATTTAATTTTCCACCTTGTTTCTCTTATTACGCGAGACCACTTGCAACATAATTGATTTCTAGTGTGTTCATTAGAAACCTTGAAAGATGTAGGTTATCTGTGGCCTTACTCTCTTCCTTGATGTTTTCTTCATTCCAGATGGTCCATTGGTCCACATTCAGAACCTAAAGCATTTTCATTTATGACAAAATAGAAAGACTTGAAATCATGAGTGTCCAAGTAAACATTATGGGTCAGATACGGGCTTTCAGAAGCTCACCATAGCTTCTACAGTCATGTAGCACTTTTTATACAACAATATTAAAGAACATCTAAAGCCTAAAACGAATATGGTTGAAAATGTGTATTTAACCTATACCTTATGCAAATGAGAAGAAAATCAATAAATAATGAATAAAAGGACAAACATTAGACCCAGAACAATGCGCTAGGTTCTCTTTTGAGCCCTGCCAGACATATATCTGTTATTTAAAAAGCAAGAGATAAGAAAGCTGAGCTTAGCAGCAATAAATGAAATTGTTTTAGGGAGAGTTTAGTAACCACCAACAGCCAGGAGATAAATGATAATAAATGTTGCTCACAATGTGCTGATGTTCAGATTGGTGCTGCTTTGCAATACAAATGCTTATTTAATGAATCAAACAAATCCTGTATTAGCCAAGTCCCTGAACACCACCCTGTGGATGCAATATGTTTCCTGGTAATTATACTTTAATGCTGAATGAAGCAATAAGAACACATAGGGGCAAATTTGCAATTATTCCCCAAAAATTCGACTATTTAATTCGAAATTCGATAAGCGTTCGACTATCGAACGCTTATCGAATAGTTTTAGGCTATCGATTTGCTCGATTTCTCTGAAAAATCGTACTTTTTCCTTTGAGCCTCCGAAAAATTCCGAACGCTTCGATCATACGAATGGTATTCGAGCAGGACTTTGGACGGTTCCCATAGGCTTCTATTGCAATTTGGTAAGTTCAATCTGGCAAAGTAGGCAGTCGAAGAATTTTAAAATTTTGATTCCTTCGATGATCGAATTATTGAATTATCGAATATCCGATCATTCGGTATTCGATGATCGAAGCGGCCAAATTAGAATATTCGATTATCCGATTAAATCGTACGATCGAACTTCGATCAGTTCATGTGAATTTTGTAAATCTGCCCCATAGAGTAGTGGTTCCCAAACAGTGGGTCAGGCCTGAACGCTCCAGCAAATTTATCCCTATGTGACAGTCAGATTTTTTCCTATTTTGAGTATCCATGAAAATATAGGCTGTTAATGATCACGTTTTCATATGTTTGCAACCTTGCTGTGATCTAAGCGGGTCCTATCAAATGTTGGAAGGTAAAAACAACTACGCTACAGTATATATTTGATAAGACAAAGTTGACCTGGAATGACCAAATTTGATAAGTTGTTGACCTGGGATGATCATATTGGTTAAGATATTTGGTCCACCTGTAGCACTCAATCAATATGGCAGCTTCTGCTTCTATGAGGTAAGGTGAGAACCTTGCTTCAGGAGATATTGAGCGGCCAGTTACAAGGGGTGGCAAAAACCCAGAAATTTGACTCAGTTAGTGCAGAGAGCTTTATAGCAGTATGGCCCACCTCTGACCTGCTCCAACACTGATGTTACCTTTTAAGATTATTAGGGGCCCTTGCTAGGAGCCCAATGCACATTGTTGTATCTTCCTAGAATAACCATGATGATTAGAGTTAGATTTTATTTCTTTCATTTCACAAAATATAGGATATAATGTTACGTGCATTCAGGGGGTTAATTAAGTTCTATGTTTGCCAATGAATATAAAATACGAATTCAGTGTTTAACCTCATGGCCAAAGGTTGAGGTTGAAAGAAAAAAATAAAAAAAGATTCTCAACTAAACAATAAAGTTTTGATGTGGAAAAGGTAACAGAATGAGAACAGCGTTGTTGCTCCGCTTGATAAATATGTGAGAAGCAGGTCAATGACTTTAATGATTGTTGAGATAAAATCAATTCAATTAAACTGCAATGAATTTGTTTTTGTCCTTTTTTTTTGTTTTACTCTTTTCATTGAAAATTCCAATAACCTTGCAAAGGAGCAAAACATGGTAAAATATAATAGAAAGAGGGCTGTATCTCAGTTAAACCAAATCTCTAAAATTGTGAAAAAAATCTAGATTGTTCAAATGTTTTGGATTTTTTGCGGAAACCTGCGACTTTTTTCGGGTTTGACACCCAAAAATCACATAATCTGGTTTATTGAACAAAACCCAGCGTGGATCAGGATATCAGCGGGAGACCTGCCATTGACTACTACATGAACTCAGCAGGTTGGAGTACTTTTTTATTTATACTTTTAACACCATACTAAATCACAAGTCCAATCAGAAAAAATTAGCCTTTAATAAATAACCGGAACCATGGCGTCTGTTCTGGATTGTGGGATACCATATGTTACTGTTGTACTTTGTACTTTAGAAATGGTTTCCCCTTTAAGTAAAGTTAACAGAGCAAGGACTTTGCCAGCCTTTGACTACATGGTGAGTGGAACTGGACAAAACACAAGACACATCTATTGTACTTTTCAGAAACCAACAACAAGTCATTGAGATCTGCATTAGGTGACATCATTTGCTGCCTTTCCTTTGGTCCTTTTTATAGCCTCCGCCTTTAGCTCGTCATCTTCATCATCTTCATCTTCATGTCAGATTACATTGTAAAGCAAGTTTTGCTGGTCCTATGGGTGTAAGGATCATTAATTCAAAAAGAGAGTAATAAATGGAAGCCAAGAAAGGGTTATCTAAATAAATTCTAGAACGTTTGTTCAAATTGCATTTCGTATTTACAGCATTTATAGGAAGACTTACCTTGGCCTTTTTTTAAAATAATTATTTCATTGAAAACTTCCATTAACTATAATGTTAATTAATAACATTCATCGAAAATGTTCATAATCAATGCGTGGACTGAGTAGTCAAATCTATTGTGATACTCTGAGCTCCTCTAAAAAAACATGTCGGTTGTTGTGGGTCTCTGGAGGTTCTTACTTCAGCTGAGGCTCTCAAACGGAATCTGAATATGATAGACATGGGTGAATGATGCTGGCCTCCAGGCACACTTATTAACTTTTATTATACAAAATATTTCATGTGTGGTTGAAGCATGAACCGCTTGCTACATGGCTTATTAATAGTATCCATCTTTTTTTTGTATTGAAATGATGACTCTAAATCAGCATTAAAATGTAATTGGAATTGTGCCTGGTAAGTATTGTTCTGTCCTTGACCAAGAATTATCTGTTTGCTTTCTCACTTGTATGCATTGCACTTTACTGTTTTCCTGCTTGGACTAGGGGATGAAGAAAGGTTTATTGCTAGTGGTGGGCACAAATAGATATACATCAAATACTGAAATACAATTACCAAAAACCCAGGTTGAAAATGATGGAAACCAGAGGTAAGTATGAAACTAAAGAAAATAATTTGACAGTCAAGGGTTGAACAGCAAAATGCACTGTAGGTTAATAGCTCTGATATTATTAAAATAGAGATATAGGAACGAGGATATATAACAAAGGTATACACAATATGAAGTTTGATTGATACAGGTTGAACTGTTTCCATAGAACTGTTTCCATGGTCATAGGTGTGATAATTCTTACATTCTGATTTACATTTGAGTTGGTGCTTTTAAATTCGAATTTGTGAGTTTTGACACAAAAAAATGCCAAAATTCTAATTTAACATGCAAAATTGGGAAAATGAAGATGGTGGTCTGTCTGTTTGGCAACTGCCAATATTTAGTGCCTATGTTTGTCAGTAATCCTTCCCTTTGTGTGGGGGGCTCATCTTTTCTTGGCAATTGTTATCAGCTATGGAGACTGGCTGACTGCTTGGGATTGTGTCCAATGGAGGAGGGCTATTATGATCTTTGTGCCTTACTTTTTAACTCAATAGCTTCACTGGAGCTATAAAATCAGATCTAAGAAACTTGTAGAATTCTCTGCTTTCAGCAATGTCAGACAGGTTAGAGATCTCCTTAAGTATGACTGACAATTCTATTTTTTATTTGTCTGAATCCCTGAATCCTCCTTTATGCAGGGCCAGATTTACATAGCGGGTGCCCCTAGGCCCACTGCCATTCGTCGCCCCCATACTTTGCCCTTTATTCAAAAATTTTCATCATCAGGATTGGAGCAATGGGGATTGGTGCATGGGAAAAACTATTGTATCTCCTGTATTTCTGAACAGTGGTTGTGGATGGGTAGTATCCACAACCACCCGGGCCTAGGTGGCCTTTCCATAAATCCGGGCCGGCCTTTACGGGTTTGGCTGAGCAGCATTGGACTGGGCCGGCGGACACCGGGAAAAAACCCGGTGGGCCCCGGCCCTCATGGGCCCCCGTCAACCCAGTCCCCCTCCCCTGATGTCCGGGCTCTTCACCCCTGTTCTCTGGGCCCCCCAACTAAAAAAAATGTGGCGCCCGTAGAGCATGCAAACCGGAGTTTGTGCATGCGCACTAGAGTGTGCGCACACACGCAACATGTCAGCTCTCATGCATGTGTGCTCTTCAATGTTCATGCATGGGGAGGCCCAGGAGGTTAGTAGCCCCGTGGTCCACCATCAGCCAGTCAGACCCTGTGGCTGAGGACCAAACTGAATCTGAACCCTTTTTGTTGGTGGAAATTACCTAAATGAATGATTTATATTGTGTTCAGGTTCACTCAAGATCTTGGATTTGATTGAATCCACCTAGAAAAGAATCAGATTTGTCCAAATCCAGAACCAAATCTGAGATTTGGTGCATCCTATCTTTAAGTGAGAAAGTACAAGGCCAACAGTATTAATATTGATTGAATGATGCCCAGGGACTGGTCCGATTGCTGTTTTGGAGAAAGAAGGCTCCCCCCACTTCTGATTTTGCAGCAGGCAAGGCTTCTGTTGGTTAGTTCTGTCTCAGAGAACATTTTTTCATTGAAGGTCTGGAGCCGACAGACCTTTCAGACTTTAAGTTCAATGGTAATAACCACGGCCAACTATGGGCAAAACATAGTTTTCGACAAAGACAAGAGGTCCTCTGCACTCAACCAATTATCAATATATTTAAGAGATTGAGACATTCTGTGCATACAGCTACTAAAAACGTAGTTTTCCACATCTGTGATGCTTGGACATATGTGATCCACCAAGCACAGGAACTGTACTGTGCTCCAGCTTCAAGATTATATTAGTTTTCCTTTGTGATATTTACCTGTCAAGTCCAGTGTCAGTAAAGTCAATAGTTAAACCTTCTCTAGCCTTTAATGCATTCTGGAGAGCCCACAGAACAATGCACTTGCTCCTTCTTGTGCCGCCCACCCTCCCCTCTATATTGAGTCTTGTAGACCTGAGTGCAATTTCATGCTTGGTTTGTTATCAATTGTGAATTATGATAAACATTCCTCGCTTCCGTTATGACGAATTAAACATGTGACTCTGGTATCTTTCTCCTTTCCAATTCTCTTCATGGGCTTAACATCTCTGCCCCAACATCTCTTGCCAAGAGCTAATGCTACAAAAAAATTGCATTTGTCTAAACATATCACTGATTCATTCAGAGACGTCTCTCACTTGTGCATTCAAGATTTGTCAAAAAGAAACAAAAAAAAATTATAAAACTAAAAATTAAATCAGTTTTAAAATTCTCTGTCCTGTGAATAATAATTTGGCCATACTGTATTGTGAGAGATTTCTATTTACTGCTTGCACTCACTGTCACGTCAGCAAGGAGACAGCAGCTATGTGACTCAATAGAGTGAGAAAGAATTTAGCTTGTTTTTGTAAGGTCCCCTCTATGTTTTCCAATAGCTTTATTTCCAGTCTTGATGCCTGTGCTGCTAATTTAAATGGATATATTCTGTGGCTCCTGTCACAAACTCATCAGTGGAAGGCATGGAAGGAGAATACGCTTAGCAAAGCATTGCTATATCACCGAGCAGAGGCGGAAAATCATACAATGTCAAACTAAAATGCTAGACTGCAAAACTCATCAAGAATCTGACAAAGCGAAATTGTGAGCAATGCCATTCCAGTTTGATTCTAAAGACCTACATTCTCTCCATCCATCTGTTTGTATCACATGCCCTGAAATACTCTTATGGTCTTTAAAGGTTAAACCAGATGGAAAGTTTAGTCTTGTATTTTCCATATCCAAGCCATAATGTGCCTTCTGTGCTTTGAGATGGGTTTAAAAGCTAAAAATAAACCCCAAAGATCTATGAACATTTGCAAAGACCACTGCTTTGGCTGGTACTGAAGTGAGCATCCACCAGCCAACACAATAAGTGACATTTGATTTGGGACCCCCAAGAAAAACCCATATCACCAATTCCAGGAGGCCTACACTAGGTTTAGATATCTCGTTAATATTGGTATTGGGTCTTAAAGAACAAGAGTCAACTCTGCATTAAATTCTTAAGGCTGAGTCCTGCACTTTGACTTTGAAGGCTGCAAGTAGTACTTTTGAAAGCAGGTATGTGTGCATGCTGGTGGGTCAGTGGGTCAAGGCTCTCAATAAAGGCAAGTTTTCAATTTTTTTTACCTCTTGTCTTCTGATGATGTTACTTCTGGCTTCTGATGTTGTTTGAAACAATATTGTATTGTACTAAACAGATGTGGCCAAATAACAAATACTTAAAGGAGAAGGAAAAGCTGCATTTACTTTATGTTTTACCCAAGTGTTTGTACATACTTATCTGAAACCCTGGCGCTCCTATTAGCAGAAAACTGTGTGGGCCTGCTGGTTCTTCCAGCAAGCACCACGGAACTACCAGCTTCTGGGTTCCTCTTTCTTTGAGTGGGTGCACATGCACAGTACCACAATTTCATTCTACTGAGCATGAGTCTACCCTGGGAAATTTGAAAAAAGAAATAATAAGAAGAAGGAAGACGATTACTCTGTGGTGCTCACTGGAAGAACGCATGGACTGGTGCAGTTTTCTCCTGATAGCACTGGCCCGTGGTGTATAGATAATCACTTGGGGGTGCCTTCATCCTTCATCAGGTTGGGTACCCATAAAAAAGTGGCTACTTTGAATGTTGCATGTTTTGAAAGCAGGTATGGTTGCATGCTAGTGGCTAGTTATACTTTTCTACAAATTTCTCCCCTCCTCGTCTTCTGATGATGTTTTTAGGGAGAAAGAAATTGTTTGGTCCTTGATGAACTCCTAGCAGTTCCTAATGGGGGGCAATTTTGCTCCCTGCTCCTGGGATGGCTGCACCACTGAATATAAAGCAAGCAATAGAGAGAAGTATAGAAACAAATTCTATAACTTGGTAAACCAGAAAAATAATAATAATTTGAAGAACATATTATTTCACTGATTAAAAAAAAATAACAAACAAAAAAAACTTCCATCATTAAATCACTAAATTTCTGCTGCTGAAATTTTTCAGTTTTTTTGAAAATTTCAGAAATTTCAAAGTATTTTTTGTCAAATGGTAGCAAATATTCAAATTTGAATTTCAAAAAATTTGCTCCAAATGCTATTCTAGAATTCCTGTTATAAAGAACGAGGTTGTTTCAATTTTGCTGCCAGAAAGAAACTACTAGCACTGAAGCATATTAAGGACCTTTTGGGTCATGGGCCATCCTAACGACAATGAACCCCCCCTCTATGCCATGAGAGCAAAATCATTCTTTCCCAAAACACCAAATCATAACTTAATGGGTTGTCAAGAGACCTGATCTACTTAAATCAGACACTTATTAAAGTATGGAGTGTTTTTATTGTATGTTACCCCCTCCATAAGGTACTACCATTTACATCTATATATTATAATCCATGAATAGAGACCTGATGTTTATGGATGCTCATCAGTCAAGGACAACTATGTTGGACTTTTGATGTTGGCCAGATGTTGGTTGTGAAGACCACTGGTTTGATCCCTTGCATAGGCCCATATGTAGGCTATTTAATGAGGAGGGGCGAAGTTAGGCAGCTAATATCATCAGACTGGGTATGACCAACCTAATTAAATACCAATTGATCATCCTTTTTTATTCCATCATAATGAAATAATCCAACTTTTTAAAAAATTTTTCCCTTTTCTCTGTAATAATAAAACAGTAGCTAGTACTTGTACTTGATCCCAACTAATTTAATGTTTACATGATTTTCTAGTAGATTTAAGGTATGGAGATCCAAATTACAGAAAGATCCATTATCCGCAAACCCCAGGTCCCGAGCATTCTGGATAATAGGTCCCATTTTTTTAGAAAAAATAGATGATTTTTTTGTTATGCCACTGGGATTGGGCACCTAATTGCTTCTATCCTTCTAGAGGGATTCAAAACTGGCATCTGATTGCTATGGGTCACTAGGCATCCTGTCCGATGCCATTGCCTCAGGAACCCTCAGGAACCCATTGCCTCACACCAAAAGATTTCCATTAAATCTGTTCCACTGAAAGATTTCAGATCAGTGTTCGCCTTATTGCCCATTTAAGCAGCTCATTTCACACATCTGCAAAGAGAGATTCATGGAAACACAAACTCCCACTCTAGAGTGGTCTGTTCCCGCTGTATATATCAAACTAGGCTCTGATCTATTTCAGCTGTGCCAGTCTTCATCTCCATTTACTTTTCCTACCAGGGGAATAGCTTCCATTCCAGATGGACCATGATTACACACTGTGAAGCTGTCACTTCTGTTTCCTCTATGGGAAAAACATATAAATAGCATTAAACGTCTATTCTGGGAGCAAATGCCCCCGCTTAAATAAAGGAGCCAAATAAAATACTCAAATAATTGCAGAAATATTAGGAGAAAGTATTATATTCACACAATGGGCAGAAAAAGTCAACAAGACTTCTTCCTTGTTAACTTGTTATTCCCCATATGGAAAGGCCATTGGGTTTGTTGATTTCTCAGGCTGTTATTCTGCAATTCACCACATTCACCCCTAAAGTTTTAACTTTTTAAAAGAGTCAGGGGACGAACTACCGGGGGTGCAATTGCACCAGGGAACCCCCTCAGGACCCTCCTGTCAGTTGTGCCGTGGTGTGTAAAACCAGATGATGCACACAAATAAGAAAGTAAAAATACTCCAAATGTAAAAATCAAAAAGTCGGGACATGACGAAATGCTTCATTAGTTTGAAAAGTTGAAGGCAACTAAATACATTGGTAAATGTGTTTGTTAATAGCACCATGAGTTAAATCAATAAACGTAGCACCCAGGAAGAAGACATTACTAAAGGTACTTCATTCTTGGGTGATTCCCTAAACCTGCTCCTGCACCCATTTACTGTACATCCCTTTTGGGGACCTGGAACTTTCTGCAGTGGAACCAACAAGCCATCAATTTACTTTAGATCAGGATCTGAGAAACAAGAAGTTATCTTGGTCAAAGTTGGGAAATTGGCGCCAATCAAAATAGGATGATTATCAAGTCAAACAGCCAATGGGAATGCTCCAATATCAAAATCAGTGAGCTACCACATTGTAGATATATAGAGACAGATACATTTCAGATGCGTATTGGGTGTAAACATTTCCATCAATTTTATTTGATATTGTCCCTTTAAGTCCCAGATCATGATGGGGCAGAAAACTTCCATATGAAGGTTTCCCCTACAAAAAAAACCAGTAAAGATGCAACACACAATCCATTCTGAGATGACCCTCACACCCCTTTTCTCTCCATTAAAAATATGTCCTTTTCTCTCAATTGGGCGTTGATAACATCAGGGGCTTTATACTTGTATCTGGGCCATTTCTCTTCTGTAGACAAATTCACATGATTGAATTTTTTTGGCACTAAGAGGGTTTGTGGAACAGCATTGATTATACATTCAGATTTATTTGCTAAATATTTGGTGGGGTAGCATAGCGTGCCTATTCATTTTGAATGCAACTTTCATCCATTTTCTAAATTAAAAGCATCTGTCTCAAGTTTTCAGGGGGATGAACATATGCAGGAGAAAACATGTCTAAGAGCCTTGTCTCAGAAACACAAGGCGATCTTGTAATTTGGGGAAGCATTAGAAAGATTTACTTCTCTCTGTCAAGAGAAAATTATTTAGAAGCCTATTAACAGATTGTCCTGGTGTGCTCTGAATGCCATCAGAGAGATGTACCTTTAATCTGCTTTCAAAAAACTAAATAAAATTAGGAGAGGTAATATGAGGCATGACACAAAGGAGGCGATAGCTTCTGGAGATGTAAATGTCAGTACACAAGAGGTTTACCGGTGCTTATACTTGTGTTCAACACTTTAATGTTCCATTTCAGGCATTCCACTTCAATAACAGCTCACCAAACTCTTAGAAATGATAGTGTAATCTCTGCCTTTGTTCTGATGGGATTTTTTTTTAGTCCAGAAGGAGCACCGTGAGAACACCTTCAATTTATTCTAGTAGCAAATTCATGTCATGGGATACTGACCTCATTAAACAGCAACAACTACAAATTCTATGGAGATATGGTTTACCCAACAAGTAGCTATCTGGGATACCCAGTGCCACATGGAGAAAGTGGGCAGGCCATCATTGGCTTCAATATATATATTTATACACCCGGATTAGGCTTTATGCCGGAAACATTTTACTTTACTGGTGCAGTGTCAATCCCACCCAGTTATATGCATGCCACTCACTCTCTTAAATATATTCTTCATTGTCATCTACCTAATTTTATTACCCAATAACCCATGAGGCATGTCCATTGTGTGCAATACAATAATGTAACCACAAACAGAATACATACAATTTTGAGGCTACATGGATCCCATGGTCGTAGCCTCCCACTGACCACCTGTCTTCCAAACTTTCCCTGTGAACTTCATTATGGGCTCTCAAATGTACCTTTCAGTCCAAAGGCTTCATTGAGAGACACTCTAGCTATCCTGAATGCTGAATGAAGGAGACACCAAGACATGCAAGGAGGAAACCCTGTATTCAGGTTCTAGCGTTTCTGAGGAGACCAGGAGAAATCAACCAACTTGATATCTCCTGGTCTAATCAAATTATTGAGGATTGATTGGACCAGTAAAAAAGGTGATTATTTAGCAGAAGGCCCTGTCCAATGGTCTGCCAGTTATGTCAAGAATTACCAAATTATCATCTGATATCTGCTTCTGTATGGATACCTTACTAATGATTCTCAATGTTTGTTCTTCTTGCTTCTTGTGTTACTCGCAACCACATGCTGCGCCAGCCCTAACTCTACTGATGTGGAACTTTAATGGGCATATAAATCCTTGCTGGGATGTGGATTGTTGCGTACAATGTACAGATGGGCCCACTGATGACTTCCATAGTGCTTGTAAAAATGTGTGTTTTGTTGATGTGTCTTGGTGAATTTACTGCTCCAAGAAAATGCAAAATAAAAGAGGATGTTTTGTGGATTTAGATTTTGTATTTACCAGATAAATCTGGACTAAAGGAAAGATGAAAAAATATCACAGTAAATTAATTTTAAATCATCCAGTGTTTTGCATTTGTGATAGCGGAGAAGTGGGTACAAATAATCTTGACCAGAATGTCCCTGGCTGCATCTGTGGGTCCTTAAAAGGTTAGGTGCCTCCTGCCAACCATATTGTGGATTAGTCCATTTGGAAGACATAAAGGTAAGTGCCCTTGTATACCTTGGCCTTTGAATGCGACAGCCAAATAGTTTGCTTTGCACAGGTACATTAACTTTGACCACTTAAAATCCCTATTATAAAAGTGAATTATTTAGTCCACCTAAAAACCTGAATGCATTCTTTTTTATTTCCCCTATTTCCCATGTGTGGTCTAGAAAGAGAACATGGTTTGAAGATGAAAGAAATTTCTGGACTGTGAATGTTGGGAGGTCAAGTTATGTTTGGTTCTATTTTGTGTAATTATTTTGCTCCTGAATTTCTGTATAGTTCAAATAAGGTAAGAAGAATAAAAATTGCAGATTTTAGCAGCATTATACAATCTGGTTCCTTTGCTTGCTCAGAAACTAAGCACTGATCTTCCCACTTTACGACCTGGTGGCACCCGAGTAGCTGAGGGCTCCACCAAAAGCCAAGGTGGCTGTTATATGCAGAAGTGTGAGCTGCAACCAGGATCTTGGCAGTGGTTCTGGGTGTTGGGTTATCAATGGTGACATATATATGTAGATAAATAATGCTCAGGGCATGGTGTAAACAATGCCTATGTACAGTATTTTATGGAATATTTTTACAAGAAATTACTGTTATAGACAGTAAAATTGGTGGATTAACATTCTGTTCGTTGATTCCCATGACACGAGGCCTACAAATACTTGATGATGATTTTAAAATGGCAATCTATAGTTAACATTTATATCACACTATTTCTCTTTTTCCTCTAATGCAAGTATCACAGGTACCAACAGACTTGGCATCTGCCCATTGTGACGTCATCGGTCCATTTGATGCATCAGAAGAGGGATTGGATCTGTAGAGCAAAGGTACAGCTGGGTAATGACTGTCGGAAAACCATTGCTAAAACAATTGCTAAACCATGCTTGAAAGCAGAATGACATCCAAATGTGACTGCTTTTCAGGGCCTGATACAAGGCAAGTGGAGCAAAGAGCACCCTCTGCAATGCGGATCATTAACTAACATCTCTGGAAACCTAACCTACATACTGAAAGTGGCCGTAGGCAGGCAAATGAAACAGAATGGGAAGATCATTCCAAGCGTTTACTACCTTCTGTACCTGTATGGGTGAGAGCAGATGTAGGACTATTAGCAAGTGAGATGATTGCCGACCTGTCAATCTGATTTCTTCCTATTCTTTATGAGTTTGAATGTTATCCAGAATAGCCACTGGCTTTAGCAAAGTGATTGGAGTTAATGAAGAGAGATTTGCAAAGAATGGATTAGGAGAATACATTGTTACATTTCATGGGCCATGCTAAGCAATTTAATATCTCCACTGTGTCTGGGAATGCATACAATGACCCCCTTTTCTGTACCTTTCTCTTCTGCTGACCACAAGAATATGCACACACTGAATTTGCATATTTTCTATATCTCATGACCCAAGAAATTTACTTTTTTCAGTAGTATAAATTAGACACGGTTGGATATCCCAGTCTAACCACTCACTTCCCTGTTATCTGTCAGTAAAGTCATCTTTAATGTCAATAGTAACACATGAAATATAAAGTAATGATCCATATTCTCTCCAGATCTCCAGACATTAGATGTTTTCCATAGCCCTGGGTAGGTTGGTCTCAGGGAAGAGCCCAAGGTAGACTAGAAAGCTGAAGATTAGTTGGGAAGAGAGTAATTTAGTAGCACGTATGTTGGAAAGAGCCTATTGATTAATTTGGGTGGATTTAGAGCCCTCATGAACCAACATTAAGCAAAATATTTACCAATATGTTTGGAAAGGACTCTAGCATGAAGAAGGCCTCTAGTGGGGGTAAGAAGTAGCTAGATGGTGAGATTTATGCCCTTATTACACTCTTTAGAAGGCAGCCCTAGAGTTATAAAGATAAAAATGTTGCACCTTTGTAAACTTTGCAGGGGTGGCTGTGGGCAGTAAGACTGTACAAAAAGTTTGCAAAAGAAGAAATATATATATTTTATTCTATAAAAAAGTATGTTCATGACTCCAGGTCATTTGAGGATCAGTTGAAATTATGTTAAAAGTGCTTTCAATGGCATTGGAAGGAATCACCTCAAGTTCAATATTTCATGTGTAAAAGTGGATACTTACATTTTAATGGCACATAACTGACCTGTCTGTAATCTATCTTACTTTCCGCAGTACATTATTTAGTCCTTACATCTTGATTAGCTTTTCCAATTAATTTCCTAAATGTCTATGGGAGGCACGACATCAAACATGCTATTAGTTGCTTTGCTAGATCATTTGATACAGTAGCTGGAGACTCATTTATACTGTCTGCTCTACCGAGCCTTTTATATTATAATCAGCCCTCTCCATAACCCATTAGTTCTCATTATTAGGACCATTGAATATCTCTGAATTAAATCGCAGAAGAAGTAAAACCTGAGGAGAACAGCAAAACAAAATTACTGGGTGGTCAAGTTCTGATATCCTTTACAGTAAATCAATGATCCCAGTTTGAGAGGCAGAGCTATTTCAGGGATAATGAAGACTTTTGCATGTAAAATACGTTCACCCTTGCAGTCTGTTCACACCTTCCATGCTGAGTATTGCTTCCTGTTTTATATCAACACCATCTCCGACAATTTTTTCTTTACACACACTTTTCAAAATGCCTGTTTTTGAAGTAAAACAATAATTCTAGAGCTGGGCTAGAAGTATTCAGCCACTGATGTATAGGTTCACTGTCATGAGCAGTGGCCAAATCCTACTGACACAATTACCAGTGGCCACAACAGATTTTTAGGGGCCAGTTGTAGTTTTTTTTGAGTCGGATCCAAGAAGATGGATGACTGAAAAACAGACAGGAGTTTGGCAACATAAAAGGCCAGCCACAGGTGCAGGAAGAGTTAGCTGAAGGCACTGACATCTCAAGGGTAAAGGCAACAAAAAGTCCAAGCAAAGTTTGCCAGACATGAGGGATCAGCAAGAATGGGGCATCACAAGCTAGAAAATAACATTGACATCATTGTGTTTGAAATTTTCATTTTCACACCATTCTGAACTCTTACATCAATAATGTTATCTAGGGGAGCTGTGGCAGCACCAACAGGTGCCACCCTACAGTAAACCTATCTTCTGTTAATTCCCCTAGGGGAATTGGCAGGAGGGATATTCACCAAGACTAATTGTCATATGGCAATTAATATTTCACTACTGTTCTCTGAGATCCCAACAAACCTCATCATTCATGGTAATATCTCTTAGTCATCTAAAGGTTAGCATTTAACCAAACTTCTGTACTGGGCAGTTGCTGGATACCTGTAGAAGAATATACCAAACTCCAATGGGTTTAAGAAGCAAGAGCAAAACTCAAGCAATATTTAGCTTGACCATCCTAGATCAACTAATTATTTGAGGTTCCAACATTCTATGAATCCTTCCTCTAGCAAGGTTTTCTTATTTTATTATATTTAGTCAATGGCTAGGTTTTGTTGCTTATAGTAGTTGATCCATCAAAAAGGAGTAGTCATCATTCTTGGCTTAATAAAACGTTGATTAATATGCAACTGTTGTAAAAGTACAACTCCAAACTAATGAAAATCTCAAGTTGTCTCCTTATGACATCCATCAGTGATCAGCACTAAACTTTTTATTCTGTTTAGTTTGCAGGGGCCATGCATTTAAACAGGTCTCTGCATCCCAGCAGAATCATTAATTGCTCGATGAAGCCTCCTGTGTGAAGTAAAAAATCTGATGCAGTAAAGACTGGAGTGATTAGAAGCAAAAGAAATGTGAGGTTAATAATGTGTCTCACTTATATTCTCTGCTCTAGTTGACCCAGAATGAAGGCATGAGTACTGTACACAGAAAGAACTGAAATGATACTTGAAGAAAAGTTAATATTTTTTATGTTGAAGTTACATCAGGACAAAGAAGCTAATTTCCTGTCATAACTTTAGTATTGGGAATTTGATGTAGATATGCACATACATTATATTTATTAAGTCCCCTCATTCTAGCTCATAGGGCATTTAGGATGCTGGAATATTTGCTATAAGTTCTCTGAACACATGTGTGTTCATATAGACTCCTGTTTAGCATGCAATGAAAATGTGACAACTCCCAGTGCTTGCAATTCAAAACATAGGGCTCTTCTTTAAAAATATCATTCATGGAAGGTTCCTCTAAAATCTGTTGTGAGGAGAACATTCATCTTCTTTCTTCTTTATCCTGACTGAAATCAAGCAGGGATAATGCAGAGATTTACTGGCATAGCAGGGGCTGCTGCAGGAGTACTTTGGTCCATGCCAAATCCAACGGTGATGAGTATTGTACAGTGCGCGGAACAGTCTCACGGATGCTGCAATTTGGGAAGAACGACGCGGCAGTTGTTGCACTACGTTGCGTCTAGAGCAGGGGTCCCCAACCTTTCTTGCTCG
>CM044438.1:559140-579982 GCA_024363595.1 Xenopus borealis
CTTGCAAGATGTGAATATGAATTCTTTAGCTGCAAGAATCGTTTATGAAGTAATTAAAACAAAACATAACACACACTTTGTAACTTTGAATTACTCTTCCCCATTCTATTTTAAAAGGATCGTTATCACACTTTTTTTCATTGAATTTAATGCTGGAACATATTGTGCCATGGTGTTCTGGGCCCACCATATGATGTTAGCTTTCTCTAGATTAAATAGACTGTAGAGTCTTTGGAAACCTTTCTTTCAAACTTGAGGACATTCTGGGGTCAGTTAAAGAAACCAGAGTTTCTGCAAAGCAGGTTTGATTTTGGTTCCAGTCATTTTAGAAGTGTCCTGGCTTATTTTTCTGATTAGCAGTGTAGATAGATGCAGAGAATTCCATTACCGGTGTCCTTCTTTTCCCTTTGCTTATTTTTCCACCTCAATAAAACAAGATCATTAGGTGCCTTTAAACACCAATAAATTAAATGATGTTTTCAATAGAAGCATAAAAAGAAAATTGCTTTATTAATTTCCATATAATTTGATACCTATAATGTAAATTGCCTAAGGTAAAAATAATGGCCTTTCCATGTAAGAAAGCCCACTCAATGGTTAGGCTGAACTAATTATGGCACTACTGGAAAATGAAATTATAAATTAACACAAAAGCCTCTTCAGAACAGAGTCTGCTTTGTGCAATAACCAGACAGGAGAGGGCACATATTTAGGTTTTTTGTTTTTTTTTTAATCTGAGAAATAAAATACTATTTCTCAACATATACTGTATATATATTGGAGAAATCATGTTCAAACTCTACCTCTATCTCCATCTTGCTCTCTCACTCAAATAGAAGAAGGGGCAATGTTTTTTTCAGAGTAAGATACAGAGACACCCAACAAGTATTTGCTTGTGATTTATTCATAGCAGGGTTTTCCGCAAAAGCAAGTTTCAATTTTTAGTATGTGCAACAAACAAATTAACATGAAGCCATAAATTTTTGTCCACTGGTGGCCTGTGTGTAAATATTTTTGCACAGTATCTCTGCTACTATTATGTAAAATTAATTCAGGAAAGTTAGATATACCTGTAGTCCTCCAATCTTTCTTTTCAGCTCTCTCACTCACCACCTTCTCCTCTTTTCCATGGGTGATGACTCATCCCAATCCCAATTGCTGTACTGGCTTTTCTAGCCTACGTAAGCACAGCCCCTGTTTTTCAAAAAATATTATGTGATATAAAACAAAAGAAAGAAATAGGCATTAAGATGAGGAACCAGAGATCTTGGCAATATACCTGTACTGTGGTATAGTAGCAACAAACTAAAATATGAAAACATAGAACATAAGGTTTCCTATAATAATTACAGGTATGCGACCTATTATCCAGAATGCTGGGGACCTATGGTTTTCCAGATAATGGATCTTTCAGTAATTTGGATCTTTATACCTAAAGTCTACTAAAAAAAAAACATTTAAACATTAAGTAAAACCAATAGGATTTTTTAGTATCAAGTAGCAATTATATCATAGTTTGGATGAAGTTCAAGGTACTGTTCTATAATTACAAATAAAAAGTAAAACATTTTTACAAATTTGGATTATTTGTATAAAATTGAGTCTTCCTGTAATTCGGAGATTTCTGGATAATGGATTTCCAGATTCCATTTCTGTAATGTGCGCATTTTATCTTGCCAGGCTACGTTGATATTCCGATGACTGATCACACTTAGGGGCAAATTTACTATTATTCCCCAAAATTAGCTCGATCATATTGGAAAATCGATAAGAATTCGACCATCGAATGCTTATCGAATTGTTTTAGGCTATCATTTTACTCGCTATTTGATTTCTCGATGAATTCATACGATCGGATACCGATCGTTCGATTTCACAAACAAATCGTAAAATTTCCTTTGAGCCTCCGAAAAATTTGTAATATTCGAACGATCGAACGATTCGATCATATGAATGGTATTCGAGCAGGACATAGGGGCCAATTTACTATTATTCCCGGAAATTAGCTTGACCAAATTCGCAATTCAATAAGCATTCGACCATTGAGTGCTTACCGAATTTTTTTAGGCTATCATTTTTCTCGCAATACAATTTCTCGATGAATTCGTACGATCAGATACCGATCGTTCGATTTCACAAAAAAAATCATGAAATTTCCTTTGAGCGTCTGAAAAATTCATACGATTCGAAGGATCGAACGCTCGATCGTACAGGACTCATGCCTCAGAAGCCTATGGGGAGCTTCCCATAGGCTTCTATTACAATTCGGTAGGTTCAATCTGGCCAAGTAGGCAGTCGAATAACTTTAAAATTTTCATTCCTTAAATCATCGAATTATCGAATATCAGATCATTCAATCTATTCGATATTCGATGATCGAAGAGGCCAAATTTGCATATCCGATTTCACGAAAAATTCGTACTATCGGTATTCGATCGAATTCAATCGAACTTCGATCATTTCACATGAATTTCGTAAATCGGCCCCTTAAAGTGTTGATTGACTTTTGGAAAATAAAGTGATCATGAAGTATAAAATGTTTTCCTTTTAGGAATGACATCAGTGTGTACTTTTTTTTGTGTAAATACTTTCACGAAAGGCTAAAAAGTTATTTTTCATACCAGCGTATATATATGTCTTCGGACGCTAGCTTGATAAGCTCTGAGAGGATTGTGACATAATATTCCAGTAATTGCCTTAATCAGGAATTTCACAAGAGTCTGCTGTTTTTATTCAGACACACTATGGATTATCTAGATGTTTGCTGTGGAAGTATCTATAAAAACACTCCATAATTAGTTCCCAAGAGGCTAAATGAAGTGCACTGGAAGTGTTTCAAAAGGAAACACTGAGTGTGTTATTTTAGACTTAATTTGAAATATAATTTGAAAGAATGTATTATGGTTTCTGATTGCTGTGCCTGCAGCCCATCTCCATGCCCTTAATTTATTTTCCCTTTGAAATATCCTTTATTTATAAAGGAAAAAGAAAAAAAAAACTTGTTTAACCTCAGCCTTCAACATTGACTGGTTTACCTGCCGCCAACATCCTCCTGTTTTATTGATTGACTATTCATAGACATAGATAATAATTTGGGAATGTTTTTACTCCTTTCGGCAATCTAGAGATGAACAAACCATTAGTCAAGTGTTAAACAAGTGTGACGGCACATATATGAAACGTTTGGTAACTTCTTCATGACTGCTGCTTTCATGCTGTTCCCACCTGCTTGGAGGAATTCCCAGAACCTTCTTATAGAAGCAGGTGTAGACCCTACAGTTGAGGTGAATTCTTCTGTAGGTCTCATTCCTCTTCAACATATTCTCTGAACTAAAAATGAACTTTGAAATCAATGTCTCTGAGATCTGGTCCTAGCATGTGTTTGAAGTTTGAGGCCAATTTTATAGACCCCAGGTTTCTATTTGTATTTCTGGTGCCTTATAACTGGAAATGCTGCCAAAAAAACACAGATGTGTCATTAAAATTAGAATGCTACTATTTTACCTCAACATTCTCCAAACAATATAATAAAGACAAACCATAACATTTTTATAGACAGGTTTTAGTTTCCATTTATGTACAATATTAGGCCAAAGGTATGTGGACACCTTTTTCATGGTCAGAATTAGAGGTAGGCAGAAGAAGCATGTGCCTAGAGCGCAAAGCTTGAGGGAGGCCTATCCCAGTCCGGCCAGATGAGTCCTCCTCTGGACCTCTGTGCTTTATGTACAGTACATACCCAGTGGATGGTGATGACGTGGCCGTGTTGGCCCTGCATCTCCGAATCAACTAAAAGTCACATCCATCATTTCCGAGATAGGTGCCTCTACATTAGACAAATCTGGCAATATGGTGCCTACTAATTTCCAAGTTTGAGAATGGCATTTTGTGTAGTGTACAGTTTGTGCAGTTTGTGAAGATTGAAGTGGAAGAACTTGACTGTTAAGCACTGAGCCCTGATCTCACCTGTGGGATTAACTGGAACCTGGTCGCCAACATCAGCCTCTTGCAGAAAATGCAGAAATGGAAGCAAATCCTACCGACAATGACATCCAGTGGAAAGGTTACCCAGAAGACTAATGGGTAAAAGCAGTTTTAGTAGCGGAGGATATGAATATCCCTCATTTCAGGTAGGTATCCACATACTTTTGGCCATAGGGTTTATCTTTTTCAAAAACAAGAAAAAAGGTTGCAGAAAATATAAAAAATACATAACATATTCCAACATTTATGCAGACAGTGTAGGCGCACAAGACATGGTTACAAGAGTTTCAAAGTACGTATAACCAACAGTAAGTCAGGTTCTTCAGAGAATATGTGAACATATATTGACAAACCATTGAAAATGGCCTCGAAATAATGCTTTAATAAAAATAATCTGGCTTTAAAGATATCCACCCATCTGACATTTAGAGTGTCTATTCATGACCTGGGTACCCCTGGGACTTGTGTATAATATTCATGGTACTGTACAGCTAGTGGGATTGACCTGTATATCTATAAATAAAGGTGGTTCTCTAAAGTCCCATTACATAAATGCATTCCCCACAGATCTCATAAAGAAATAATGTAAACACAAAGCAAATGCCCTAAACATCATAAAATATACATGAAGCAAACAAATTATTCAGATGTCGTACAGTTGCTGTGTGTGTCTGAGTAACAGTGGCTGCATTTAACAGTAACATGATTTATCGGCACCAGCATTATTTAAATGTAGTGATGGGTGAATCTATCCCGCTTCGCGAAAAATTTGCGAATTTCCATTGAAATTTGATAATTGGCAAAGAATTTGCGAAACGAGTCACGGCACGTTTTTGCCGTGTGTCGTGTCGATTTCGACGTGTCACATAGTTTACAACGCACGTCGTGTCGGTTTCGGGTCGCGTCATTTTTTGTTTTTTTACGCCAGCGAATAGAGGGAATTCGCCGCAAATTCGTGCCTTGGGGAATAAATTCACCCATCACTATTAAAATGTAATGATTTACAGGGGTTGTTTCCTACCACTCATCACAATATATTTAGTATAGTTATCCAATAATAATAGAATAGTATGTTCAACAATTTGTATCAATCCCTGCTCTGTTATCTCAGCTGCCATAAAGCAGGGCAGGACCGCTGCTTCCAATGGGGATCAGATAGGATCTGTGCAGCCACTGGGACAGAATACTCTTTTATAATCGTAGAATCTCAGCTACCGAGTAATAATACAACAGGGTTAACAGCATATATCTCCGGGATTCCAGAAATCCAACCCAGGAGACTAATGTGGAAGTGATCATGTACCGCAGTCAGTTTGTATTCAGAGCAGATCACAAGGGGACGTTAGTTAACATTCCACACAATAACCTAGGATGTCTTCAGCAATAAACCAATACGTACACACACACAATTAGACCATATCAAGCATATCTGTGCCAAATTTCTCATTATCCTGTCACAGACTGAGATATGGAGCAACTGGTTCGAGAAACAGTGGGAATTTCTGGGCAATACTTTTCATTTTTAAACAATAAAGCTGGAAAAAATGCAATAACATTTTAGCCACTGGTGCCCTATAGTCGTCATTTGCTACTTCTGTTTTTATTAAACTAATTGTAAATGTATTAATCCCTCAAAACAAAGCAGCCCAAAGCTTAATAAAGTTAATTTAAGAAATATTTCTCTATCAGGGAATGATGGTTCTGTATTGGGGTCATCTCCTGAAATATGGGGCATTTCCCCATGTCTCCAAGGTCTAACCACATAGGAGAAAAAGGTTTCTGAATGCATACATTAGAGTGAGATATAATCCTAGCAAAGCCCATCACATACTTACATTGGTGCATAGTTAAAAGTATAAGAAGGTGACCCAGATCTCATTTAATTGAAGACCCGGTTGTGTTCTATGAAGTATTGTCAGTGGAATGGTTTATGTGTATTTTCAATTAAAGTGCAGAGGAACAAGTGCTGTGTCAGTGTAAGGATGCTGACTCTGTTTAATATATAAATTCCATTATAATGAATGAATTATGCACTTAGTAATTAGCAAGCACAGCATTAAACAGTAAATTATATATGCTTTTCTTCCTTTATGATAAGTCAGCTTTCAACAGGCTGCCAGAGCTAATCTAAAGAGTTAGAGATAGGAACGTTAAAAGGTGCTAAGATTTTTCAGTCTCTGGCCTTTTTGTCCCCAAGGGTTTGTTTGAATTGGCCACAGAATTAATAGGAAAATGGATGTATTGCAGGACTTTTGGGACTCACAATATGTGTCCTATCAAAGAAGTAAGGTAGGCACAGGCCTGAATGTTATTCAGGATGAGATTTGGAAGTGAGGCTTATTTAGTGGTCCTTTAAATGACAGAAGTGCAGGAGTACTAAGTGGCAGAAAAGTTACATAATGTGGCAGCATTATGATAAGATTACACAGTAGTACAAGTTGGAGACAGTAGGGCAAGTTGGAACAGTAGAACAAAATGGAGACAGTAGGCCAATATGGAAACAGTAGGACAAGATGGAGACAGTAGGCCAATATGGAAGAAGTTAGGCAAGATAGAGACAGTGGGACAACATGGAGTCAGAAGGACAAGATGGAGACAGTAAGGCAAGATGGAGACAGTAGGACAAGATGGAGACAGTAAGGCAAGATGGAGACAGTAGACAAGATGGATACAGTAAGGCAAAAGGGAGACAGAAGGAAAAGATAGTGGCAGTAGGACCAAATGGTGGCAGCAGGATAAGATAGGACAGAAGTAAATAGGGCAAGTTGGAACAGTAGAAGAAAATGGAGACAGTGGGGCAAGATGGAACAGTAGGACAAAATGGAGTCCGTAGGGCAATATGGACGCAGAAGGACAAGATAGAGACAGTAGGACAAGGTGGAGCAAGTGAAGGAAAGATGAAGACAGTAGGACAAAGTGGAGACAGAACATCAAGATTGAGACTAACACAAGAGGGAGCAAGTGAAGGAAAGATGAAGACAGTAGGACAAAATGGAGACAGTAGGGCAAGATGGAGACAGTAGGACAAGATGGTGACAGTAGGACCAAATGGTGACAGAAGGAGTTATATGGTATGGTAGTTGGACAAGATAGAGACAGTAGAGCAAGTTGGAACATTAGAAGATAATAGAGACAGCAGGGCAAGATGGAACAGTAGGACACATGGAGGCAATAGGAAAGGATGGATACAGCAAGGCAAGATTGAAACAGAAGGACAAGATGGAGACAGTAAGGCAAGGCGGAGACAGTAGGACAGGATGGTTACAATAGGACAGGATGGAACAGTTGGACAACTTGGAGACAGTAGGGGAAGATAGAACAGTAGGACACAATGGAAACAGTAGGGTGAAATGGAGACAGTTAGGTAAGATGGAGACAGTTGGACAAGATAGGGACAGTAGGACAAGTTCAAGACAGTAGGATACAATGGTGTTATTGGACAAGAATTAGACAGAGAAAAAGACAGTGGACAGAGAGACAGTAGGAAAAACAGCTTCTGTAGACCCAAATTCCACCCTCCTCAGCACTCCCTACACACCTACATCTTTGGCACTTATCACAAGTGTAAAGACTGCAGCAAGGCACTCTACAGTACAGAGTCTACAGTACACAAATGTAGTTCTGGTTAATAAGATTTAAATGAAGGTTAGTATTAATACATATACAGGCACATTTCTTGAGATTTCAGAACACACCAAGTGTCTGTTTGTTCCTTTTACTAAAGACACAATGCCAATGTAAAATGCTCTAAATTGTGAAATCTTCATTAAATATTCATGAACAGACTGTAAATTGAGTTTTTTCATACAATTTGGTTGCAAGTTCAATAGTTTGATGTTCTGGACCAAAAGTGCTAAAGGTATAAGAGAATCCATTTATTGAGACAGTTGCAAAGTCTTCTGCGTCCTGAGTGGTCTCCCATGTCACACATAGAATGATAACAAATGACAGTGTTTGCTCTGAAAGGTAGTTTAATGGGAAATGTCCCCACTGGACCAGCAAGGTTCAATCTGTAGAAGAGATTTGTGTTGAATTAAAACAAGGTGACTGTCCAACATTCTGATCCTTTCAGTGGGGCAGGGAGAAGGTGTGTGTGAATGTCTTGCTTTGAATCCCAGATGAACCTAAATCATAAGCCAGCCAACTGCATCAATGAATATAAAAATGGAGATTAGGGCTGGTTGACAACAGTTTGTGGATGGGATTTTACTCTGGTCCCTGATGTCTAGTGATTTATTTTCCCATGAGTAATCTGAATTGGAGCACCCATGATGGTGGCCAAATAGCCCAAGTCTCACCACACCATTTTCATAAATAATCATCCAATGAGCAGACAATTGGACATCCTATTTGGATATACATACATGCCACTTCTACAATACAGGTAAAGTTGGAGGGTCGTTAAGAAATACAATACAGGATACAGCCCTAAAAAGTTATTTGCTTACCAAAGTCTGGATGTGGGAATTTCTACCCAAAAGCTAATCTGCTGTTATAGATGTTTTTTTGGAACTATAACAGGATGATCACATTTTCCTATACAGCAGTTTTATGTTGAAACTGAGACACCCCAAGCCAATGTTGAATCATTTTTACCTTTATAACAAAAAAAAAAGAGCATTATACTTTAGTCAGCTGCAAAAGGGGTTGAACTTGATGGACTTTGCTCTTTTTTCAGCCCAACTTAATTATGTAACTATGTATTTTGGCCATGCCGGGAACTGATACCAATGTGAAAGCTCAGTGGCACCATTGTGAAAGCTTACTTGCACCCGTACATTTGGCCATGTCTGGAATTGATACAATTGTGAAAGCTCAATGGCACCATTTTGAAAGCCCACTGATACCAGAAAATTTGGCCATGCCTGGAACTGTTTCCATTGTGAAATGGCACCTTTGTGAAAGCTCACTGGCACCAGCACATTTCAATATGTATATAACTGATTCCATTGTGAAATGGCACCTTTGTGAAAGCTCACTGGCACCAGCACATTTCAATATGTATATAACTGTTTCCATTGTGAAATGGCACCTTTGTGAAAGCTCACTGGCACCAGCACATTTCAATATGTATATAACTGATTCCATTGTGAAAGCCCAATGGCACCATTGTGAAAACTGTTTGGTACCAGTACATTTGGCCATGTCTGGAACTGATACCCTTGTGAAAGCTCACTGGTACCAATACATTTCAATATGCATATAACTGATTCCATTGTGAAAGCCCAATGGCACCATTGTGAAAACTGTTTGGTACCAGTACATTTGGCCATGTCTGGAACTGATACCCCTGTGAAAGTTCAATGGCACCATGTCTGGAACTGATACCCTTGTGAAAGCTCACTGGTACCAATACATTTGGCCATGTCTGGAACTGATTCCATTATGAAAGCTCACTGGTACCAGTAAATGTGACCGTTTCTTGAACAAATCTAATTGTGAAAGCTCTCCGGTGTCTGTACATTTTACCATTTCTGGAACTGATTGCACTGGCACTAGTATATCTGACCATGGCTATAACTGATGCCATTGTGAGGGCTCCTGGCACTGGCAGTACAAAAGCACACATTTCAGCTTACTAAATAAACACCAGAAACATATTTATTACTTTCTTTACTTTTGGAATTCTTGTCATGCAGCAATAACAGGAAGTTTCTTCTCAGAATAAAAACCCAGTGTGTAATATTGTTGTTAATGATGCCTTTTAACAAAACAATTCTGTGATCTTAAAGCAAGTTTTGCAGATATTTCAGGGGCGAGCAACATTGTGCAGCCTGTACCCAACATACAGTACCTTTTAAGTGAGTTTGCTGATTGCCCATCAGTGAACTTAACAATTCGGTTTCCTTTGATTAAATTGGTAGAACAACAGAATTTCAACAACAAACGAGTTGAAAAACCAGCTGAATTTTCCGGGTTGATACATTTATTCATCTCTGTTGAAAAAGCTTTTAAATAAGGGGGTTTGATTTTGTTGCTCTGGAATCCGAGGCGCTAATGACGAGGTGATGGACACTCAAGCCTTCTCTCTTTCTCCTAGAAGCGAAGATTGGAGATATGCTGTGTTGTATGTTAACAGTTGACACCTCAGGTCCCCCCGTTGTTATACTGAGGAATTAAGGGAAATTTAAACCTGTGTGTCCCTGACATGATTTATTGGAAACCATTTATCATTGTGCTGTGACAAGGCTGCAGCTGAAGATAAATTGGGTTGGGCAGCCTTTATCTTCCCATGCCGATGCCTTCTTGTCAACAAGTGAAATAATAAATTGAATGCAGGGCTATGGAGGTCTACTAAGCAAAGTCAAGTTACTCTGGCAACAGGACAGCTGTAAATGGCATGGCAGTGAGGCAAATGAATCAGTGCACAGTCACTTCTCATTGACCAATGCCAACACGGATGTGCCAGACAGAGGCAAATTATTATTTGTAAGGGAAAGGTGAGCTTAGAATTCTCCCATTATACACAACCCAGCAGATGTGATGGACCTGGTGTGTAATAATGACTGGCAGGTTTTATTCCCCCTATGGCTTTGTTTTGTCCAAGTTGCTGAAATGAACAATAATACCATGTACATGTTGTATTAGGTGACTTAGAAAAGCTAGAACTCAGGTTAGATTTAATATATATATATATTTGAGAGCAAGAAGTGAGTAACCTAATCAAAAGTCCACAATTTACTCTACTTCTAGTAACTCATAGCATCCAAAAAGTAGGTAACATTCATGGTTTATAAGCCAACGTCTAATTGGTTACTCTGGTTAGTGGAGACGACAATAAGTGGCCAATTTCCTAACATTCACATTTTTATTTTTCTCATAAATCACATTTTTTTCTCTAGAAATTCATGTTTTTTTAATGGCTATAAAATTTGCTTAACAAGCATGAAAAACTCGAATTAAAAATGGCCCAATAAAGGCTGTTGAAGTCACATAGAAGTCAAAGGGTGCTGATATGACTGGACCTTCTTTTAGCTTTTCAGATTTTCGAAAGACTTAAATTTTTAGAGGTTTTCATATTTTTTTTTGCTAATCTTTTAGCATTTTTTTCAGTTTGGTTTTTTTTTCTCATTCCAATTGCATTAAAGTCTATGGGCATTTCTTCTCAAGTTTTTTCTCACTCCAAAAGCATTTGGAGATGTTTTTCTCAAGTTTATTCTTATTCCAAGTGCATTAAAGTCAATGGAAGTTTTTCTCTCAAGTTTTTTCTCACTCCAAATGCATTTTCAATTGGCATTTTTTTCTCACTCCAAATGAATTGTCAATGGTCGTTTTTTCACACTCCAAATGCATTAAAGTCTATAGGCATTTTTCTCACATTTTTTCTCATTGCAAATGCATTAAAGCCAATGACAGGCATTTTTCTCAAGTTTATTTTCATTCTAAATGCATTAAAGTCAATTGATGTTTCATTCTCAAGTTTTTTCTCACTCCAAATGCATTAAAGTCAATGGGTCATTTTTTCTCTGCAGAATTTTGTTGCAGTTTCACAAAAACATCTGCCAGTGGAGAAATGCTCCATTTTGCTGTGAATCCATGTGTGGTAAAAAAAAATTTGCTCATCAGTTATCACAGGCCATAATTGGTTAGGGAAGGAAGATCAACTAATTGGCACCATTTGGTAATGTAAAAAAAATAATAGGAATATTTTTTCCTACTTAACGCATTTTTTTCAATGCTGGAAGGAATCAATAAAAAAATGTCTAAATCCTGCAACCCCACAGTTCAATTGCATTGCAGATTCAGGATTCAGTCAGATGTTAGTGTTTAGCCCTGCTGCTGAGCTGCACTGAGCACTTACACACTTCTAAACTGAAAGGGCCTCAAAACAGTGAAAAATTTCTGATCAACTGATACATGTAGTTGCCTTGTCCATTCATAGAAACTCGTTCCCTACTGTAATACATGGGGGAAACAAATGATGAACATTTTAGAAATCCTTATTGATGCCCAGTTTGATCTTTGATAAAACTGTCTTATAGTTTCAGGGTGTGTTCCCTTTTATAGAGTAATATACAGTAAAGACAGGGTTGACCTGCACTCGGCTCCTCTTGTCATGGTAACCAACTAATCTATGCACTGTTACAAATATGTAAGGTGTAAATGAATTTTCATTATGTTTCACCCTCTTCTTTCTCCTCATTTATCTTAGTTCATACCCAAACACCTGGTTTTTAGGGCATACCACTCTGGGAACAGAACTCTGCATGACACAGAACACAAAGTCATTAATAATCTCTGAGCAAACAGACAACACATTCTTTAATGATCAATGGGAAATTTACTCTTGTACTGTACATGTTTAAATGCATTTTTTTTATTTTATTCTACATAGGTTATTATTTCTCACATTTTTTATTTATAACACAACATTTTATTTTGTTCACAATCAGGATAGGGAAGTAGAGCGTAAATTAGTTGAAGGCAGACTTTAGACTCCACAACACATGGAACAACCCCCAAAAGCAATGCCAAGTGGAATAAGTGATCTCAGAATAAGGCAAATGGATGAAGTTGAGATGGGAAGCTCATTGAAAGCTGTAAATGGATCTAGGTTGGAGCAGGCAATAAGGAGCGTAGTTGAAGAACAGACCAAGACCAAACCAGGAAAGAAACTCATGTTCAGCCAGGTAAGGGTTATCAGAAGGACCCCCATATGAGAGTGAAAAGTGTCAGGAGATAGTAAAGAACAACTAATCCTGAGTTGACAAGGAGCATGATCTGAAATACTCAAGCTCTGTGTCATAATAAATAATGTATAATGACCTCTCATATCTCCTGTTATAGTCATTATGCACTCTTACAGAAACCATTAGGGATTTGGCAAGATATAAACAGGGGTGCAGAAAAGTCATGGAAAAAAACATTGTACAGCAACAGAAAAATACGATCATGGTATATTGATAACAATAATCCAATCAACAAAACTTGTATTTTTTTTCATGAAGACTTTTCACTAGACATCCCACTGGCCTTCTCAATTCATAATGGAGAAAGCTAGTTGGATGGCTAACAAAATGTCTTCAAGGGAAAAAAAATACTGTAAGTCCAGCTGATTTGACTTTTAACTATAGATATTACAGAACAAGATGGCTCTGCATAAGAATTCCATCAAGAGTGGTCTGACTAACTAAGGAAGAACATCCCTTCCAATGTGGAACAATTAAAACATCCTTTTCCAAACTATGTCCCTGCTTCACTGATCAGTCCCTTCTCATCCGAGTTCTTCCATATTAATATGGATAGTAAAATAAGATTTATTTGACTGCATGATGGCAATACAGAATATAAAAATGTCAAAAGTCATTTTAGATTTATATATGTGTATATGCGTTGCAACACACTATTACTTTTACATATTTTTCATGTATTTGCAATTCTGCTGCTCGCTAAATAAGTTCTTTGCATATATTTACTGCACACTATCAGAAAGCTATTTACGGAACAAGTAATAACAGTCCCTCCTCAGAGCTGCACATCCGCAGTCTATTCAAATAAAACACATTTGTTTTTTTCTAAAATACAGTATGTAGTGTTAGAATTGATAATCATAGACCCAATAGGGCCCTGTGGCAAGTGTATAATGTAAAATATGTTTCTCAATTAATGAAATAGGTACACCAGCTTAATTACTACATTTCAAGGTAGGCTCGGGAGACAAGTCAAGTAGACACAATAAAGTAGCTGTCTACTTACCTTAGCCACACAACAATTACTTCATTGAGGCTGGATAGAAAAGTAGAGTACAAAGTAGTCACAGGCAGCTACACCTTTAGATTCCATAATACAGGGAACAAACCCAGAAAAAAAGGTGGAGTAAATGATCTCAGAAGGAGGAGACTGGATGAGTTCATGATGGGCAGCTCATTGTAAGCTGTTAATTGATCAAGGTTGGAGCAGGCAACAGGGAGCAGAGATGAGGAATAAAATAAAGACCAAAGCAGGAAATCTGAAGAAACTTGTATTCAACCAGGTATGGGTGAACAGAAGGAAGATGGGATGTACCATGTCATGATGAGGGACCCCCTCTACTTTATACAGGCCATGTCATGTCTTGTTGTGCCCAAAGAGAACAATGTACAATATGTTGTACTCATAAAACTACTGAAAAACCTTAACTGCTCTAGATTCTCAAACCAATTACTTCATTTCTAAAGCTAAACACTCTCATTTGTGCAGGTTAAACTGTTGTGAACATAGGGTTGTGCCCTACTTAGCTACAAAGTTACATAGATAAATCAGGTTGAAAAAAGACCAAAGTCCATCAACTTCAATGCTCCAAATGAAACCCAGCATCCATACACACACACTCATGCTTAGAGCCAATATAACAACTGCACTTATTCATATCAACATGGCTCTAAGCAGAATACACAGAAGATTCAGGGAGCCCTCTACTCAATATGGGCTACGGAGTATATGGCTTCCTTTGTGGAAGCACCTGAACACCAAACCTGATCACAACCATAAAGTAAGCAAGTGCATATTTTCTTGTCAAGTGAAAACTGTAAAAGGGAAAATTCTTTATTTGTTGTTGTTATATGCCCTTAGACTCACCCAAATAAGATTCCACATCTTCACAGAGACCAAACAAACTATCACAGTTAAGTAGAGAAGCTCAATAACCTCATCTGTTTCCACACTCATCCAGTAAACAAAAAAATAATGTTGAATAACTGATACTGTGATCTACATAGGACATGGCATTGGGATACTGAGGTCTACTGTGGTATACTTGGGACATGGCACAACAGATGGCACAGGCTGCCCACTGCTTCAAAGAAAACTTTAGGAGACTACCTGGAAAACTGACCAAGTAGACAGACTGGTCAGGTAAGTAGAATGAACTGCTGGAAAAAAACATGTTCCTTTCTAGCAGATTATTGACCCCCTAAATGAGCCCTTATACAGTAGGTAAAAGTCTGCTAAAAACATACTGTATATATAATCCTCTTATGGATACTGCCCAACGTTCATCTCTGCCCATAAGTATGGTATGAAAACACTTTTACTCTAACAACAGCAAATATTTCTGGAGGAGCTGGGAATGAATGAGAGAATTCTAAAGACTAACTGCAAACTCAGAGAATTAGCAATGGGAATATACACAATATGAAAGGCATTTAGGCGATGATGAAAAAAAAATCTTACATATTGTGGCAGATGGATAAAGAGGTAACACCACTAAAAAGCTCCACATATATGTCAAGAAAGTCACCTGTCTACAGGAAAAAGAAAAAGCAGCAAACTGGGAGGTGTTTAAAGAGAAAAGTAAGATATATATTGCAATTTAGTGAGGGAGTGGAGATCACAAAGACATTGAGAAGATGAAAAAAATTAATAAACTCTTTCCTGACATCTTTTTATTTTCAGGGTTAGACATGATTTTACTACCTGGAGAAATGCAATTGGGTGGAATCGTCCATCCAACATCTGAATCCAAGGGATAACTGCATGACCTTGAACTGAAAGGTTTTGTAGATTTTCTATCTGATTGCCTGTTGGCAGTGCCACATACAAATCTCAGTGACAGGTGGGTGGCATGTGAGCACCCCATAGTTTTAAGGGATTCTGCCATGGTTTTTATGGTGAAGAGTTTATATATAAAGTACAATGTTAACATTACAAATAATTCTCTCGACCATGTGAAATTGTATTCCTGAACAAAAAAAAAATATTTTTTTAGCTGTATTATTGGTGTGTGGGGAAAACATCTCATTGTACCTGATTCTGTGCTATCAAAAATAGCCAGTACTTCACAACGGAACTGCTTTCAGATAAGCTATTGTTTATCCTAACTGGAGGGGTCACAGTGGGACCTGGATTGAGTGCTGTTCTCATATCTAACAGGGAACTGTTGACTTGTTACCTTGCCATTGTTCTTTTGATTGGCTGCTGAAGGGAAGGGGAGGGGGGTGATGTCATCACTTCAACTTACAGCATAGCCGTAAAGAGTGACTGTAGTTTATCGTGTCACATGGATGAGGGCACCTCATGTCAAGCTCCATATCAGATTACAAACATTAAATATAAAAGAAATCAGTTTGCTCTTTTGCCGTAGCAGAACTGTTAACTGATATATTTTGAAAGAAATAAAAATGTGTGGACTTTAAATCTGGTTCAGTTTTTTTGGTTCCCCTTTAATGCACTGTAACAACACAAACAACCACAAGGCAATCCACACATACTCTACAGGTCCTGCTTTAAATTTCAGAGCCATACGGAATGTTCCGGACACTTTGGAAGGTGGGAGGCGGATTGTATGTATTCTCAACAGCCCATTTAGATTGAGGTCATCAGCATGAACAGAAAGGTGTTCTTTTCTTTCATTCTTTTTTCCCTTTCTCTTATAGTTGAAAGAAATCCATTATTTCTCAAGAGGAAATGAACAGATAATGCAGCAGCCACATGGAGCTTTAATGCAAACGTCACTCACCGAAAAGAAATGGCCTTCTACCCCCCCCCCCGTACCACCGCCTTTAATGTCTGCCAACAATAAGACATATGTGGAAGCATGCAAACACTCTGGAAACACAAAGCCTGCATGTAAATGTCACGTTGCCTGCCAGGGAATTGTATATTGAGTATCTGGATAGGGAAGGGGGTGCCTGACTATACGCCGAGGCTCATGTTGGAGACCTGGATGGGCTTTAATTAGACCTTGACAATGGAAGTATTCAAGGAATTTATATTCATGTATTTCAAGTCCTGGCCAGCCAGTTAGGGGCCTGTCCTCATGGCTGATTCTGATCATTAATACAAACAAAATGAGAGCGGCAGTGTATAACTAATTTCAGTTGGTGTCATGATTTCCGTACACCCGATCCCACCACCCAGGGAAAGAAGAGGCCTGTATACAGCAAACTCAATACACCCCCCCACTGCACCATCCATCATGCCCATGAGCTGTGCCATCTTCCATATTGTAATCACCCAGTTTGTATCCCTCCACATGCCTGTCCAAATAGACCAAACCATGAGAATGAGTAAGGGGTCATAAACATTATTTCTGGGGGCCTATCTGAGACTCCATTCTCCAGGAGAAACTGCAATTTGTAAAAATGACAAATTATGTAGACTTAACCATAGCACCAAATCAGATTTTTGCTTTATTGAATAGATGACCAGAAAAACTACCTGCATTGAGTTACTAGACCTGGCACCCCAAAAAAGGTTTTATGAAATTGAGCCCCTTCCTTTTCCTGCTGCTGTGTATAAAGAAGTCACTGAGGGGTGTGACCATATAAAGGCACAAGGCTGCAGGCTGAGTTATACAGGGGGGAACTCTGAGTATCACTCATGTATTATAAGGGATAATGTACCCCCTACTGTAAATGATAAGGATATTAGAAGTCACTGAGGGGTGTGACCATATAAAGGCACAAGGCTGCAGGCTGAGTTATACAGGGGGGAACTCTGAGTATCACTCATGTATTATAAGGGATAATGTACCCCCTACAGTAAATGATAAGGATATTAGAAGTCACTGAGGGGTGTGACCATATAAAGGCACAAGGCTGCAGGCTGAGTTATACAGGGAACTCTGAGTATCACTCATGTATTATAAGGGATAATGTACCCCCTACTGTAAATGATAAGGATATTAGAAGTCACTGAGGGGTGTGACCATATAAAGGCACAAGGCTGCAGGCTGAGTTATACAGGGAACTCTGAGTATCACTCATGTATTGTAAGGGATAATGTACCCCCTACTGTAAATGATAAGGATATTAGAAGTCACAGATTTACAATGGCTGTCTGTACCATACATTTACAGTAAATAGTAGAGCCACACATTCCTCTTTCCTACAGCCCTTACTAAAACAGCATTTGATACAGGAGAGGCTCTAGACTGCAGTAAAACACCTTTTAAGGTTATGGAACATTATAATTGAGAAAAACAGAGGGATGCTTTTCTATCTCACATCAGAGAACCGTGAGATAATCAGGAGGCTTAGCTGCCATAAAATCCTAATTTCTAGGTATCATTTGTCTTTTCCTCTGTGTATCTGAATTACCCTTCAATTATCTCAACACTGACCATCCCAATCTACGTATTAACGCAGAGGCACCGGACCCGAGACTGACGGCTCGAATCCCTTTCCCTTAGCATCAGTGATCTTTACTACTAAGTGCTGTTTTCACTACTCACTTATCTCTTCAGCTCTACTCAACAGAATATTGTATTCATATTTTGTATAAAGAAGCATGGATATACAGAGTAGGAAAACTGAAGTCTTAACTGGGGGCACATAGTGTAAAGTCTTTACCATGCAATGATCACTTTGTATTGTAGGATATAAGTCAATCTCCATCTGATGGGTGGGCATCCAGGAGCTAGGTGGACGTTATAGAGCACTTTTCTATCCCATAACTTGATTGATCTTTCCCTGACTCAAGGTGGATCTATGACTGGCTACTCATATCCTATTGTCCTTGAGGGAAACAAACATTAGAAACACCAGCTACTAAACATACTAGTGGCCCAGAGTAGATCTATGTGACCTCCAGTGAAGTTGTTGATTTTAAGTGCTTATTAAAATAAGATCCCATGTATTATTTTTCATTGATGACCTCTGGTCCTGCAGATCAGGGCTAAGGTTTATTAAGCAATGTTGTTTTAAGACTTTGCCCTTGATGTTTATGGACTGCAGCTCCCAGCATGCTTTGACTCTTTGAAGGGGGCATACACGTTTTATATTAGTGTTGATCCACCTAAAAATAAATCCTTAAAGTGTAACTTCTCAATAAAACATCTTCTAAGTCTACCAGGACGAGTGACCCATCTGGTATAAGATGATCCCCCAGAATCCTTCCTGCTTAGCTTACCCCTGACAATTGTCATGAAGGACCCTCGGAATATACCATGCATACCATTCTGAAGTTCAAGTTGCTTGAAAATTTATGATAATCTCAGTATGTTAGATGACAATAAGAAAACTAACAAATTACTAGTAAGGATGATTCTCATTGGAAAATCTTTTTGAATACATAATCCAGTTTGGGATTTCTACATAGTACAGTTGGGAAGACTAATCAGGTCAACTTTATGGACATTTTTGGACCTTCTCTGCCCAAGTGCTAGTAGGGATAATTCTCCTTTTACAATTCTTTTGAATATGGAATTCAGTTAGTTTAGGATGCCTACTTTGGAGAACTTGTAAGCCAAAATGAATCAGCTCTAGGGAACTTTTTGGTCCTTCTTTAACAGAGATGTTAACAAATTGCTAGTACAGTAGGTATAATTCTCATTGGAGAAAGTTTTTGAATATGTAATTCAGTTTGGGATAACTATGTAGGATACATGGGAAGACTAAGTGGGTCAGCTATATGGAAGTTTTTGAACCTTCTCTGTACTAGTGGGGATATTTCTCCTTGAGAAAACTTTTGAATAATTAGTGTGCAATACCTACTTTGGACTGCTAGGAAGACAAAATGGGCTAGCTTTAGGGAAGCGTTTGGTCCTTCTTTAACAATGGGCTAGTAGATAATTGTCATTGGAGAATGCTTTTGACTCTTTAATAAGCTGCCTACTTAGGAGAGTTGGGAGCCCAGTAAGGTCAACTTTAAGTAAGGGAAGTATTTGATTTTCTTTAACTGGGAAGACAAGGCGGGTCGGACCTTCTCTGCCCAAGTACTAGTAGGAATAATTTTCCATTAAGAAATATGTCATTCAGTTTGGGATGCCGACAAGGAGAGCTGGAAAGTCAAAATGTGTCAGTCTTATGAATGTTTTAACAATGACAAACAAAGTGCCAGTAAGGATGAATCTCATTGGAGAATGTGTTTGAATATGTAATTAGCTGTGGAATGCCAAAAATTACGGAAAATATTTGGTTCCCTTTAGCCTTGTTTATATCTTGGTCTAGGTCAGGATCTGCAGTCCAGTAACATCAGGGACAGATTCTTATAATAATGATGTACAATACAAACAGCCAATATTGAATAGTGATCTCCCTATGTTAGATAACAGCAAGATGACTGTAGGTATAAATCTCATGGTAGAATACTCTTACATCTGTAAGTAAGTTTGGGTTTCCTACTTCTGAGTTTTATGAAGCCACGGGAGCCTCATTTTTTTTTTTTACATCTCTAGAACTACAATGCTGCAGGCATACAAAAAGTATATAAATATGAAATCATGCCCTGGCAGAAGGACTAAAATAAATATAAATATGTCATCACTGTACTGTCAAAAATATAATATCCAAAAAGACATGGACACACACAATGGAGCACAGTGTTTGATTGGAACCCTTCCAGCTCTAAAAAGGTTAAAATGCTCATGAATTTGGTCAGTGAATTAGCATATTGTGTTGGGTTGTAACATTGAGTCAACCTATATTTTATCAGAACACATTTACAGACAAACAGTCAGTAACAAATGGGGGGGGGATGAAAAATTGAACTTTGAGAGGGAAATTTATTCATCACATTTTTTGCAGAGAAATATATTGAGTCGGGTTATTGCTTTTATGCTAAATAAGCACTAAGGACAGGCCTCAGCCAAGCCGTCATAATATGCGCCGGAATAAGTCAATCACAAGCTTTTCACAATTTTTTTTAAAAACTAAAAATGAGATGATTGATTTGACTCGAGTGGTAAAGGCTTTGTTCCTCTGAAATAAATGATTTTACAACACTTATTTTTGGAAGGAAAAAATGACTAAACTGAAATTTAAGAGCCAGCTGCAACAGAACAAATCTTTCAACATTGGAATTAGGGAATTGTTTGGCAAAAGATTTTTACCTTCGGGCAGAAACATTTTTATAATTACATATGCTTAATTTGGTCATTTATTCCAGTAGTTGAGGATTTGGGTAACCTACGTTTAATTAACAGAAATCATTTTTAGTA
>CM044438.1:590103-604527 GCA_024363595.1 Xenopus borealis
TTTTGCATGATAGAGTGAATTATTTGCAGTGTAAACTATATAATTTAGAAATAAAGACTACACCATGAAATTGTGGCAGAATCACTCACAAATACAAGATTATTCTTCAATGAAAATCATTGATACTAGTGACAAATCAGCCATCCTAGACTATGGTGTAAATTTTGATTTCCTTTATTACAATGCAATTCCGTTTCTTAGATGTTCTGAGAGCCATGTGCAAATAGAATAGGTTGGATAAAACTTTCTTCCATCTCTCTGGGACTTTATGACATTTGATGCTCCAATGGGAACCCTATTAGCTCTGTGGACACCTGGTTTTCTGTGCTTTGCCATTCACTTACAGCTGAAGGCAACACATTATTACCATAATTGATAATATCATATATTGCTTTGTATTAGTATTATTTGTATTATTTATATTTGTATTGATAACCCTAAATTAGTCAATCAAGGTAGAAGCTGAAAATTGACAGAAACGTTGGTCCTTCAGAAGATCAAAAGATTGACAGAAAAGTTGTTCCTTCAGAAGATCAAAAGATTGTCAGAAATGTTGGTCCTTCAGAAGATCAAAAGATTGACATAAAAGTTGGTCTTTAAGAAGATCAACAAGTTCATGGCAGAATATTTTGTAGTATTGCTCCATGTGTAACCAGGGAAGCACTACTAATTGCAAGAATAAATAGATATGTTGTATCTATGGTTATGTCTGATTTCACAGAATGGCCTCAATTATAATTTCTCCCCATGGTACTTACTTATGACAAATAATTTCCCATTCTCCACAGAGAAGCCGCTATGGAAAGGTATGTGTGTGCACTATTTCTTACCAGTCAGGGCATTAATACTCAGCCTTGCAGCACAACATCTCCTCAGTAAGTTATTTGTGCAATTTAAAGACTTGCTAATGAGATACATTTTCATTTGTTGTGCAGTGTGCATTAATGATCCTTAAAAATCAAAACTGCATCTTTATATTGCTTTTAAATTGCACTGGTAAAACCGGAGGCTATAAATTAATTCCATAGTTTATCTCCATCTCTGTTTTCAAGATGAAAAGGAAATTTATGTAAAATGAAACGTTATTTGATCTAAGAGGAGAGGGTAATGTTTTTCTTTCTCTCTGAGCATGCTGTTCATAAAAAGGACAAATTTGAGAATTAGTCCTAAGGAGTGCCTGATGAAAATGCTTTGTTTATTTAAAGACTGAGTTTGTTGTATAATGTGATGATGGAACCTTGATTTCTTCAACCATTGATTTCTACTCAAGACATTTGGGGGTCATTTTATACAATAAAAACACTTCCTGCTATAGTAAGGAGAGCAAATTGACAATCAGTTTCACTTCAGCTAATGCTGAGCTGAGATCTCCAGCCATCTAGTGGTCAACTGTGGTAACATCATTTACAAGTAGATTTCTACGGATGCTATTAAGTTACAATAGATTTACTCCTGGACTTGATGTTGGATCGAGCCCAAAGCTATTCATTTAGACAGGGTCTTTGGAAATCCGAGAAATTGCCCAACTCCATTAAAGGAAAACTATGCCCCCAAAATGAATACTTGAACAACCGATAGTTTCTATCATATTAAGTGGCATATTAAAAAATCTTATCATACTGGAATATATATTTAAGTAAACATTGCCCTTTTACATCTCTTGCCTTTAACCACCATTTCGTAATGGTCTTTGTGCTGCCTCAGAGATCACCTGACCAGAAATACTAGAGTGTAGAAGCAAAATACAGAACTCTGTCTGTTAACTGGTTCATGTGACCAAACAAGTGTAGGGGGCTGCCCTTATTTTTTTAAATGGCAATTTTCTTTTATGATTACCCAATGGCACATACTACTAAAAAGTATATTATTATGAAAATGGTTTATTTACCTGAAGCAGGGTTTTACAGTACATATGAGCTGTTTTATGCAACATCTTTTCATGGAGACCTACATTGTTTGAGGGGTATAGTTTTCCTTTAATCAGAGTTCATAGCAGTTAAATAATGTTCTTATTTTTCCTAAGAATATTATTTTATAAATCTACTTTCATTTTCTAACCGGCTCTATTACTCATAATTAAGTTTGCACCTGAATTCCAATGAGCTTCCTTTATAGCATTTTTTTTATAGTAAGCAAATTCACTTGAGACCAGAAATTCAGGTTATTATATCTATGTTGCATATACTATTAAAGTACTCATTTGGTTAATAACTCTGATATACTACATACAGTATAGGTAGGAAAGCAGAAAGGGCTCAGATATAGGTAGGAAAGCAACTGCAGTACCATCCTCCCAGTTTGGCTTTAATAATGGCATTGATGTGTGATTTACATGGTCAGTTGCAATCTGCCAGGTGAACCCTGGAATTTCCATGATGTAAATAAGTAAGAAAGCAATTCTGGGGTTCATTGATGTCGATGTCGACCTCCTGCATTATTTATTGGAACAGGCCAGGTGGACACAAGTGATGTGCAGGTTGACTAAAACCCTGCTGTGATATCACAGAAGGGGACAGGGTACATCCAGCATGAGTATACAGAAGAACCCCATTTCAGGGGAGTAGAAAAAATGGTGTATAATCCAGAAAAATGTAAAATCAGTTAAATGTATTATGCTTAATTAGGCATGCACCGAATCCCTGAATCCTTTGTGAAAGGATTGGGGCAAGGTGGTAGATACCAGGATCTCCATGTTCCAAGGGGGAACCGAAAGACTACCAACAACACAGCTGCCCCTTTGGTTGTAATGCACTGGACCAGGTGCAAAGTGCACTTTCTGCATTGCTCCATGTTTACTAAATGATACTGTTTTCACAGCTGCCATTATACAAATACATATTCAGAACTGGAAGCAGGTGGGCCAATCAGTAAATATATATTTTCTAAGGATTACATTTTTTTTTATTTTTAAATATATATTTTCTAGGGATTACATTTTTTTAAATTTTTGAACAGATATTTTCTAGGGATGCACCGAATCCAGGATTCGGTTCGGTATTCGGCCAGGATTTGGCCATTTTCAGCAGGATTCGGATTTGGCCGAATCCTTGTGCCTGGCCGAACCGAATCCAAAAAATCTTTTCGAGACAAAACAAGGAAGTAAAAAATTTTTTTTGCACTGCACGCTTTTACCCTCCCCCTCGCTAATTTGCAAATGCAAATTAGGGTTCGTATTCGGTTCAGTATTAGTACTTTTTTAGCACCGCAGTGCAACTGCAGTATAAATCCCCATTTGCTATTCAATGCTGAGGGACGGCATTGATTTGCTTACTTTAAGCTAAACAGCCACTGAGCTGTAAACTCAAAATACAGATGCAACAACAATTGGCCTTTATTTATGATCCGGCGCACATTCCTTGTCAGATTGGTCGGGCTGCCTTAAACATCTGGAAGATGACATTTGCTGTATCATAAATAAAGTCGTCGATGTTCCTGCATACATATTTTCATGTCTTCTGAAAGGTTTGTGTCTCGTTCATGCATAATGTAGAACTTTATTATCAAACTTTCCATGGTGGAGTTTGAAAAAAAGGGAACTATGTTGATATACAGTAGAAGAAACTGTTGGCCTTGGCCGAGGATTTAAAGGGGAACTAAAGCTTAACTAAGAAGCAGGGTATTAATGCTGTACATGTAGGTTTTGAGATATAGCCTGAAGCCACCACTGTCCTTTAGCAGGGAAGACCTGTGCCTCCAAAGATGACCCCAGTTGCTCCCCATTGGTCTTTTTGACAGTAATTTTACTGGCTTGTGTTTATTGGTTATTTTGTAGTGATCTTCCTGGCATGTGTGGGGTTACTGGAGAGTCAATTGGCCAAAAAAAGTTGGGGTGCAGTTTTCAGGAGGGGGTTTGTGGCACTTATGTGTTTGGGGGCTCCTATGGGGTACAGTTCTCAGGAGAGCCCCAGGTACCCCAGTCCAGCACTTCTCAAAAGGAATGTTAATAGATTATTTTATTCAGGTTTACATCACAGACCTATGATGCCCAGTTTGAAGTTGGTGGAAAGTATTTATAGTGACCCCTGAGCCAAACTGCCATACATCTGTTTCACCTGGAGGGGGTAGGACGAACTTCTGCAAGAAAAAGATTGCATCTATTACCCAATTCCTGTATTAGATATGTCCAAGCTGAGACCATCCATTGTTTGTTAAATTACAATGGCCAAAAACTGGTAATTACTTATTGGGAGTCCGTGTAAGGATACATGGTGGTCCAGTGGGGTTGCAGGGATACCCAGAACGTCTGTGTCTTCTTCCTCTTGATGCTGGTCAAACATGTGTGTCCTTTTATATTTGACCAGCTGTGTGACATGATCTTGCTGGAGCAAAATTCAAATATCGAAAAGAATCACAACATAATCCTTTCGCCCAACGTAGGTCTATTTCCTGGATGTGCTTTTAGTCTCATTATTTGTTTTTTGAGCCTTGCAGGTCCCTGCTAGTTTGCTGCCTGTACCAACCTTTGCCTGTTACTGACCATTCCTATGGATCCTTACTCTGTACTGCATTTACAGTTTGGATTGATCCTGACCTGTTTCTCTTGACTACAATCATGGTTCCTGATCCTGTGCTGACTGTCTGGTTTATTCCTGGCCTGTTCCACGTCTACACTTTCCCCATTCCTCTAGTCACATGTTCTGGATCCCTTGCTTGCCCAGAACTCTTGCCTTGTTCCTCTCACTTTAAGTCCTGGCGGGCTTCCGAGTAGCGAAGGGCTCCTCCGGAAATGAAAGGCGACAGTTATAGGTATAATTGTGAGCCGTGGCCGGGACCTTAGCGTTGGTTCTGGGTTTTGGGATTCCAGTCGTGACAGTCAGTATTGTCAGTATTGACAGGACAGACGCATTTACTTTATTAGAAAATATAAACAATGTTCTGCTTGGTATTGTTGTTTGGAATCCAATTATTACTCCCAGCAGGAAACTTCTCAATCTGGAGGTCAAAAGTGGTGTGTTCAGCAGTGGACTGTCAATCATAAAGGATTTAATAAATGTGAAAGTTCACTTGCTTATTAGAATATTAATGTAGGCTAAAAATTAGATGAAAGAAAATATAAAGCATAAAATCTGTGGCTAATTGAAGTGACTCATGGTAGATAACGCTGGAATTGTACTTGAACTTTAAGTTGTAATTAATGTTCTGAGAGATATTCTTTGTCCTTTCTACCACGAACAGAGAAGGTATTTGTAGACGTGATATCAAGACTGAATTTAATGATGGAAATAAGACCTCAAATATTTCTTAAACTGATCCTAAGGAATATGTTTATGAAGATTCTGATTCATCCAGGTCAAAATATGCAGCATCTAGTATAGTTAAGTCTAAAACAACTTGTCTTTCTGAGTTTTCTTGAAAAAGTTGCACCACTCACCACGCATTCTTCAGTTCAACTGAATCTGAGAAAGTTTAGTTTCTTTACACTTAACTCTACTAGATAGTGGTACTAATGAAGTTTTCCATCTACTGTGTTGGACCATAGGGGGGAAGCAGCGGGTTGTTGCACAGTAAGAAAGGTGAGCTTATCCAACCAATGAAACTATCAGCTCAAGTAATAAGGTATGATCAGGGTGTCAGACTAATTTGACCTATGCTAACCCACACACTGGTAGCTCATACCTAGTGATCAGGCACATTTATGTCTATTCAAGCTTCTACATGAGTACCAGCCCCATACCATATACTCTGAACATACATTAACCCAATGGAAATTACAGTCATCCCTATCTGCTGTAATGTTTCATAGTATTATGACAAACAGGCCATTGACCTTTTAAGAGCAGAATCTACATCTGAGAGATGAAGGACAACACAGTGGTAAAAAGTTGATTATTTGATCTTAAAGATAGTTTAACCTTCTTTATGTAGACATACCAATGGGGTCTAAGACCAACAGTTCTTGCTGTTGGACAATCTAAAATTCAAGTCTGATCTGAGAATCCAAATATTTGTTTCCAGGTCACTAACCCTGACAATAGTGACCTTCTTGAATGGAAGATTGGAAAATACTATAGTTGTTCCTTAAGGAGAGCTAAGCAAAGTCCATACCATGCTCTACCGTACCAATGTTAGAAGAAAGGTACAATTGTACAGATGTCTCTTGCTATTCCAGTTGAGGTTGGTTTGTGACACCATGGCAAATTAGTGTTATTTTTTTAAATTAATTTGTACCCCTTATCCATTGTTCATCAGAATTGTATTTTAATTAAAAGGATTTGATAGTATTCTTTTAACCTAATTCAATTAAATCAGTTCCATCAGGTAACATTAACAGAACCTCTGCAGCCCATCATAAAGGGACTCCCAAATGAGTTGTTTATTCTAAACATTACCAACAGATATTAGAAGCTAATATCACAGTGCTCCTTATACAGGACTATTCATGCAGATATTTCTCAGCTTTGCCTAATCATTACTCTAGGGACCACACTCTTTTAAATTTATGCTTAAAACAGTAAATTTAAGAAATAAACCTTTTTGTTTATCCATAGCACGAATAAAAAAAGCATCTGAATGATAAAATACTTGATGCAGGATGAAGTGATCCCTTGCAAGTCTTCTCATTCTGTGTTGTCTTAACACAGATATGCTGTAACTTCTTCAGTAAACAGATGTTTTCATAGCTGAACTTATTAAAAATCCTGTGATACTGGGAAATTTGGCCAACTTTACAATGTAATATATGAAATGTCACAGAAGAAGGTGGAAAAGTGAGCATTTGACGTGCTCACCATTTATTTGTTTGTTTCTTTTCAATATAAAGATGAATGCTGGTTTGTTCTAGAATGTAAAAAGGTCAATTTTTAATACTGGGCCAGATTCAATTCAAGAAGATAAACTTTCTTAACCCTCCTAATTCAATTGTAGACTTTCCCATAGACTTCAATGCAGTTTTCATGTGCTAAACCCATCAAACTGAAACTAGCCCAATAGTCTCTACGTATTAAAGTGAACTGTATATGGTTACTTTTCTCCCTGCTGGTTGCACAACTTGGCAGAAGTTTGTTTGTCTAAATTATTCAGGAAACAGAAAATACAATAAACATTTTGTGTTGATGGAAAACATTTGTTAATATGCAACATAAAGGTACATTATGACAATAAACACTGGTTTATAGTGATTGCTACAAAGACATTGATATCTGTTTTCTTTGCAGGCTTGAAAAACAATTTCCATTTTATATTTTTCATATTGTGTTTGATTTGCATCTGATACCTATATTTATTGGACTTAAATAAAACAAAGTTATTATGCTGTATCTTGTGGTAGTTTAGAAGTTAATAGAAACTATACAGGTAATGTGCAGACAAGAAATGTTTCCCTCTAGAGAGTTCAAGGCTCCTAAACCATACACCCTTTCTTTAAAGACCTTGAGGAACAGCAGGTGTCCATCTCAAGTATCTTGATAGCTGCATCTGTAGTTGACATGGAATCTAGAAGCATGTTCAGTTATTGAGACTGGGAACAGATGGCAAAGTGCAGGGCAAGGTGGTCCAACTAGGTGGGGATTGTTCTCCAAATGAAATAGACCAAGGCATTTTGATGACCCCTAGCTTGTATGAGGACTCTTTAGACTTATTTGAACAGACTTACAATATTTAATACAATGTGGGTCCTGAGCATTGGGTGTACCTATAATCAGTCTAAAAGAGGGACACATTTGGGTGCAGTGGCTAAAGGGGCACAGCAGTCATTAACGTAAATCTATGAAAACAAAAATCAAAATGGCTTGTTGCTATAAAGTGAAGGGAAAGTGCAGCAAAGTTAGTTATAGTGCACGGTTGTCAAAGTCCCTGAGTGCATAGTTGTACAAAGTCTCTGAGTGCTTCATATGTATGCTTGCATCCACACTTGACTACCTATCTCCCTAGCTTGAATGTCCAGCTGAAAACTCCAAGTGAGACCCTGCAGTAATAATTTCCATTCTCTGCTAAAAGGTGGCAGTCCTACAGTTTGGGAATCTCAAACTTAGAGGAATCAATGGTTCCCTGAAGCACACTTGAAAGACACCAGTGATGGTCTACTGATATTCACTATTTCCATGATTATCAGACCCTATTTGTAGATGTTCTACACCACGCAGTGGTATTCCAGGCATGAAGAATATTCCCTATTTAATAGAGAATTCCTATCAGTAGTGTAAGTGCTGTAGGCTCTTTTAGGATATTCATTTAGGCTTTTAGGAGTCTTCCTTTCAGCAATATACTATTATGTTTAAAAGTGCTTTGGCTGTCTTTTTGGACAAACCAAGGCTACAATGATGTCAATATCTACAGTTAGTTTAAAATATGCATGTGTATCTATAGACACAGAGGGTCAATTGGAAGAAGTTGAACTTGATGGACTGTTGCAATGTAAATTTTGCAAGGGATTCCTGGAGCTTTCTATCATTCGTATTAGGACTGCAGGAATATCCTTGAATTCACAAGTTGATGATGCTGGATTATTGATTTACAATTCAATTTCTCATTCAGAAGTCATTGAGTATTGAAAGGGACTCCATGAGATGAAAGCTGCATCTGGTCATTTCTGTTTCCCCCGGCAGCCACCCGATAGGACAAATGTACTTAATGAAAACATGTATATACATACTTTGCTTGATATTACTTTTTTTCCCTTAGTAAAACATCAATACTCAAAAAGTAATTACTAAATAATTTATCTGAGGTGCTTTTGTAATAAAAGACTCATAGGTCATTACGGATACCCACCTGCAAAAAAAAAAAAAAATTCACTCCAAACATCAAAAGATTTATTAATTCATTTCTTCCAGCAAATTATGACAATTGATCGTGTAGTGTTGTCATTGGCCAGTCATGTTTACCGATAAAAACCACAAAGTATGACAAAGAATAATTTTCCTTCGCTGGTTTAAATGATTATTTCTATGAGCTTGATAATATAATTGAAAAGTCATTTTGAACTTCCTTGTAGCGCTGGACAAGGAGAATCAATTTTGCTACTATAAAGGTCACCGAAGGAGTCTTTGCTATAGAGTTTTTTTTTTACAAAATGCTATGCTTGTTTGTCACCTATGACAATGCGGCCTTTTCAAATAAAATGTAGTTTCACCCAGGAGGTGACATCTGACTCTTTTGACCCCCGTGGAGTCTATTGCTAATGATGTGGGGAGAGTTGATTTATAAAAGTCTCCTTAGATCCATGCTAGGTTCACCACATGTAACTACAGTAGTTTGTGATATGAATTAATGGGGGAGAAAAGGTGCCAGACTGTGTACTGTAGTGGAACTTGTGACTTGTGAGTCAGAACTGACCTAACGTCTGTGGTTACTTGTAATATAAGGCTTTGTTGGGTCCTTTGTCTTCCCCATAGCTCTACAAGCATATTGTATCGAAAAGGGTCTCATAAAAATGTTTTTAAATGTTTCTCTATTTTATGGGAAGACTAATATTTTAACCATTAGGGCCCCTGCACAGCCTCTCAGCTGAATCTCCCCAAAAACTGGTCTGTCCCTTATAATTTGTGTCTACATCAGTTACAGTCTTGGGCTCCAGAATGATGATTACTGAGTAGAAGATGGGGCAATCACCTTAAGGCAGGAGCCCTACTGGTCAGAAAATAATTGGTGTTTAGTTACCCATTAATGGAAATCATTGTGTAAGTTTAAAAACCTCAATACAAGGATTTAAAGGGTATTAAAGTCAAAATACACATGCCTTTAATTGCTGCTTGTTTATTCAGAACCTGGCTGGAACATATGAGGCTTTTTAGAAATACCAAGGGGGTTAGTAATCAAAATCGGAAATTTTCTCCCTTCCATTTAGAACCACCTATCTTCCTGTCACCATCTTGGCATGTTGATGCCAACATCCAATTACATAGATGGTTAACTGGCTCCAGGGGTGTAACTATAGAGCAGTGATACCAACCAGTGGCTTATGAGCAACATGTGGCTCGCTAAACATTGGCTGTTGCTCCCAGTGGCTTCAGAGATGGTGCTTATTTTTGCATTCTTGGCATGAAGGCCAGTTTGGTTGTATAAAACCAGATGTACTGCCAAACAAAGCTTTCTTTAGACTGCAAGTCCACATAGAGACTGCCAAATAGGCAGCTACAGTCTTTATTTGTCATGCCCAGGGACTTTTACATGCTTGCTTTGCTCCCCAACTCTTTGTACAATTGAATATGGCTCATGGGTAAAAAAGGTTGGGGACTTCTGTGATAGAGGGTCCTAATAATATATATTAAAACAGTTTGACATTGACTGAAATTTCTGCCTCTTTTAAAAAAAAGGCATAAATCTGTGGGTTACTATGGACATTCTTTAACCAACCACCTACAAATGCTACTCTCTGTGGTCCATACAATGATGTCTATGATTGATCTGATTCATGGTGGATCATGTCTATGGTGGGTCCTAATGCTGTGTACTATACGTTGTTTAAACATGGCAAACTTCCTAATATTCTTGCTTAGTCTGACTAGGGGGTGCATTTTACTTTTATTACTGCACATTTACAGTATATGATATGTTTTGGCAAAGGGTATTTTCACCTTTATATGAACTTTTAATGTGTCGTGAATGACCTATTCTTAATCTCTATTCTCTGTCTTCATTAATTATTTTGTATAGTTTAAACAATACATGGACTCATTAGTCTTCTGTTCTGGTTCTTTCCAGCCTGCATCTGTACAAAGGTACTTATATGCCCCTGGGCAGCAGAGCATGCAATCTAAATTTACAACACATTCCATCAAATATTGATATTAGGCCAAGGTTTTCGATTTCCTAGTGTTTTTAAAAGAAGCATTTTAGAGCGAGATCTGCATTTGTTGTCTGTTCTCGTGAATCATATTCTATAAACTTTAAAGCTTCTTATTGTACATCTAGTAAATCTTTAAGCACTGAGAAAATCATTATCTACAGTTTTATTTGAGCAAATAATTTTGCTGTCAAAGAAATTATTATAACGAGCAAGAGAATGCATGTGCACATTTGAAAACTGAGAAATGCAATATCTCCTCACATTTATACAAATTTTTTTTGCTTTTCCACACAGCCTTTTGGAGTTCAAAAACTGTTCTAACAGAGGGAAGCCAAGGTCAATGGAGCTCTTGCCAATTAACACTTCAAATTAGACTTGTGTGTTCTGAGCCACGTTCAGCTGTCATATTTGCAGAAAAAAAGAAGCCTGTCAAAAAGAGTGTCCAGAGGGGCCCCACTCACCTTGGCTCTCATTGAAGATGTAAATGTATTTAAGGTTTTTGCAAAGAAACACACTGCACATGTGTTTTACCTTAAGTTTGAACAAAATATTATTTTTCAAAAAAGACCATACACACAAATACACTCAAATAACAACACTTGGAAAAGCCAAGAAGTTCGAAGGCTATATTATTCTATATAATGTTGCTTTAGAATGCAAAAGAAGAAATTGCTGGAATATTTTGTTGGCTAAGAAATATCATGAGCTATTTTTTTTTAAAAAACACAATAATATTTAGGAAACTGTTTGGTCAAGAGGCAAAATGCTTTTCCTAGGGGGGTTATTTATCAAAATCTGAAATTTTGATAATACTTAGGAAACTGTTGGGTCAAGAGTTGTTTATCAAAATCCAAAAGTATGTCACAATTTTCTGAAAACAATTCTGGCCAAATCTGCAGACTTTTTCTAGGGGGTTATTTATCAAAATCTAGAATGTTCTCACTATTTTCCAGAAAACACTCCAACCAAGTCCACACTGACTCCCCCCTCCATTTATTATTACATTTTCATGAAAATTTTATGTGTAAGAAAAGTAAAAAAAAAAAAAACACGAATTGTATGTTTTTTCTGATTTGGCCCCTGCAAACCACAAAATCTTAGGATTATTGTACAAAACTCAGCACAGATCAGGATATCTTCAAAATGTCAGTGGGACATCTGCCATTGCCTTCTACATGAACTCAGCAGGTCTGAGTTAGAGTCCTTTTTTATTCAGAGTTTTAACGCCATCCATCGAGGTTGAATAAATCTCCAAAAAAATTTGATTTTTTTTTTTACTATGAAAAAATTATTAAAATATTATTAAATTATTATTAAATTAAATATTATTAAATTATTACTAAAATTAAAAGTATTTTTACCCTTTAAAAGTTCAACCAGAAAAAAATGGACTTTAACAAATAACCTCCATAGTGTTGGTAATGCTGTTTCTTGGACTTTACAACTTTGATTCACTGTATCTAATAGTCTAATAGTTTAAAACAACACATCTAATGTCTTTAGACTTACAGTATCAGTACTACATACCATATTGCATGACCAGGATAAATGGAAACCTTTCTTGACACCATTGTGCTTCCTCATAAAGCCCAGTTTTCCCTGTACCCATATGTGCATTGGATATTAGTGATATTGGTAGAGATCATAGTACTTTTAATATAACATTATAGTATGATTGGGTATGTGAAGCACTTAGAAATGTTATCTTCTGGGATACTCTATGAGTAGACTGGACAGACACATTTCTGATAACTTCTTTGTGTGCCCAGTAGTATCCATAAGTGCGGTATCCCCAGGATGAGAATACTCAAGGTTACAACTGATCCCACAAAGACTGTAATTAGAGCCATTAACAATTAAAGCAGAGGTCTTCACACTTTTTTAGGTCTAGGGCCCCAACATTTCGTAAGTTCCCCCGAAACGCATATTGCAGATAGACAAAATGACTGGAACACTTTCTCTTCTGTGGTTCCAGAGTTCCCTAAGATTTCACTGGTATAGAAGCATTGACCGATTCTATTTCTTAGGAGCTCTTAGAGAAGTAGCTTTACAGTTTGGCCAATTTTATGGAGAAACAAAGCGAACGCAGAAAGTTGAAATGAAAAGAGCAAGGTAAAATTTCTTCCAAAATGCACGTGCAAGGAAAGAGGGTTGGAACTTGGAATGGCTTACCAAAATATTAAGTAATAATAGACAGATCTAAGAGACAGAAGGATGACTATAATAAACCACCCGGTAGATTACGTGGCTTGATTTGCTAGAATGTTAGGCTTGTGCATAGTGATAAGCATATTTTTCACCAGGCATAGATTTTACCATTTTACCACAACAAAAAAGTTGCCGTCAGAAAAAAATGCTCATTGACTTTAATGCATTTGGACAAAAAAGTCACAGAGACAAGAAAGTGTCACACGTGCAAAATTTTTTTGACTTTAATACATTTCCCAATTTTTTTGCACTAATATTTTGGAGAATCGAAAAGGGCAGATTGGCTCATCACTACTTGTGGACTTGTATCTGTTAAGGGCCACCCGCCTCATTCTAAAGCTTCTCACTGTACATTTTTCTACACAATACTCATACTCAAATTTAATTCCCAACAGTTGTTCACCACAAGTTTTTGCTGGAAATGGACATGATTTAGTATAGGGTTTTTTCTCCTGATACAGATTTGCATTGAAACTTGTATTTTCATCAGTGGCGAAAATTTTAGGCAATCTGCACTGAATCACAGTTTTGCCAGAAAAAATGCTCACAGTGTATAAGAAATTTTTAGTTGAAAAATAAAGAACCTTGGGAATAAATGCCTTTTTATTCCAATTAATTTGACAGAAGAAAAGGTGCAAATAAAAAAAACACAAACTTCAATGACTTCAATGCATTTGACACAAAAAAATTTGCAGAAAAAATTCTCACTGATTCTTATACATTTGGCATTTGTTTTAACTATTTTTACTAGCAATGTGACTCCATGTGATTGTATTAATTGAATTAAAATGTTTTCAAATGAAATATTACATTTTTATATCAAAATGTGTATAAATATGCCATTTCATCAGAAATATATGTTTTTATACTTTGTTTTTTTATTGTAGAATGATTTTTCTGGAACAAAATTCTGGACAAAAGAAGGAAATGTAGTGAAATGACATACGTTCGCGTATGACAATGTAGTAAAATCATTAGCATATTAATTATCTGACAGTTAGTGGGTTCACTGTTCTCAGCATTAACATATCTATAGGACTTTCTCCCGGTTCTGTCAGAAAGACACACTCTGCCGTTTTGATGGAGATAACCAATATTCCTTTTTTGTTGCAATCTTTTATTTTTATATTTCCAACTGTCTGTCTTTTTTATAACTGTATGAAGAAAAGGAAATATGAGAACCAAACAATGACTTCATATAACAAACGGCATTAAATGTGATTTTTTTTTCCATTTCATACTCTCTCTCTATTTTTAAACAACTTTTGTTTGAAACTTGTAATAGGACTTGGTAGGCTAACTTCATAAACTTGATACTTTCTACTGGCAAAGGAATAGTGTAAAACTGAAATGAAAAAATAAAGGGTAGATCTATTCTCTTAAAGTTTATTATCTGTATCTTTATGACAGTTCTGTATTAGGGGATAAGTTATTGTATCTAGGGAACATTACCTCTTTTTCTTTATATTGTATTTATACATATGGGCAGG
>CM044438.1:607391-639812 GCA_024363595.1 Xenopus borealis
TGAACTTGATGGACTTTGTCTTTTTTCAACCCAATTTAACTATGTGACTATGTAACTATCTATCAAGGAGATTTTGTGAACATTTTGAGAAAAATATCAATTTTGTATTGGATGACATATTGGTAGATCTGAGCTTGGTGATAAAACATCAATTTGAGTAGTAATTGAATCAGAATAATGTTTGAATTTGGTAAAGAAAGGGATGGAGGGATGCAACCCCAATGGGATAATGAAATGTACCAGGTACAACGAGGTTTATGAAACAACAGAAGCCAATCACGTTTGCTTCCAAACAAGTTGATCGGTTGCCATGTAAAATGAGGCAGAAGAAGAAAGTGATCAATGGTTTGATTTTGGTGCATTAGGGTGGTACAGGAATGGGATCTGTTATCTGTCTCCCATAGACTAAATTTTATCCAAATAATCCAAACTTTTAAAAATGATTTCATTTTTTTATCTGTAATTATAAAATAGTAGCTTGTTCTTGATCTCAACTAAGACATAATTAATCCTTATTGGAAGAAGAACCAGCCCATTTAGGCTTCTTTAATGCATACATGATTTTCTTGTAGAGTTATGGTATGAAGATCCAAATTACGAAAAGGTCAGTTATTCCGAAAACCACAGTTCCCTAGCATTCTGGATAAAAGGTCCCATACCTGTACTATATAGAGGTGAACTGGAAATTTTAACAGGGGAGCAGTAACATTACCCAGTAACATTAAAAGAAAACAAAATACCCCCCCCCCAAGATCTTCCCATTGTACAATCTTACTTAAATATTTTCTTTTTTAAATCCTTTCTGAAGGAAAGAGAATTTGGATGTGTGGGTTATGCATGAATTTCTTGTAAATAAAAAAATTTAATTGCCCCTTTAATAAGCTTCATTCTTATTTCCGACCACAGATGTGGTTTAAAGAATTTAATAAAAAAAAGGGAGTTTGGTAGATATGGATTTTCTATAATATCCTGCCTTGAATTTGAAACCTTTCAGTATGTAATTCGGAGAAATTAATATTGCCAGTGAATAGGGGTCGAAACAAACAGATTTTGAGACAGATAGTGGGACATGTGTGTGACATATGAATGTGATATTCTTAATAAAATTCCTTCTGTCTTATAGAGGAACGTTCTTTCTTATAGAGGAAGAAAGCTCCTTTGAACAGGCCCATCTGTTTGACCCATGTTTCTTTAACATAACTAGGATTGTTATAGCTTTTTTAAGCTAAGCTTGCTAGGGGCCTGCTACCCCTAGCAAGCAGGGTTATGTACATTCCCTCTTCCATCAGCTACTTCTGACCAGTGATCGTTGTGTGTTCCTTTGTTGCAGAGAATTTGTAATTATTCTCACCTTAGTCCTCCCATAGTTGAAGGGCTTCAGGTTGTTGTCTAAACTGAAATACTGAATGCCTTGAATTTGCAGCTCTTCCAAATAAGAAAGTATCATTACTCACCCTCTGTTCTGTTCATTAGTGTATGAGTCGAAGTAGTCTTGCCTCATAAAAGAACCCGCTCAATGTAACTTTGTAGAGACATTTATTGGCAAAGAGATTGCATGTAAAGAATTTCTATCTGCAGTTTTGTGAGCAGTGCCTCTCTCTCTCTGCCGACATATCAATACAAACCTCGTTTTTTCTAAGGAAAAGTCAGACATAAATAATCCTAAAAATACATACAGATATCAGGTTTGTATTTATTTATGTCAGGCTCCTTTAATGTAAATCTGCAATCCATCTGAATTATATTTGCTGATGTCTTTTAAGTAGATGGCTGCTTGCAGTTTCCATAACAATGTTTCACAAATTGATCTAACTCTCACAGAATGAGGGGGGGGGCTGGCAGAGTTTTATATACAGCCAAATCTGGGAGATAATAAGCCTTGGACATTCAACTACAACTCCCAGGAGTGACTTATTTTAACCGGAATGCCATACATTAAACTCCATGAAAAGCAATTGGTAGCTTGCTTGGAGTTTCAGTTCTTCAAAAATTGCAGTTTGAGGTCATCCCAAGAGATATGGAATCTCCAATCTAGAAAGCTGCAAGATTTGAGAATGCTATTTTTCATAGAGAGTGAAGTCTGAATGATACACAAGTAAATGGGTCGGATGTGGATGGGATGGGAAACACCTGCATACTTTGACCCACCTTCTAATCATAAATACAGAATTTCCAAATGCAGGCAGCTCTGTATTCAAGGGAAGGCTTCAGGTCATTGTATCTGAAACTGAGTTCAGAGACTTGTGACATTTCAACTAGAATGGAAGGCTTGTTTTCCACGATGAAACTCAGCAAAAAAATTCACTCGTTCCTATTGGAGACAAAACAAACCTAATCCATACTTTTAATATTTAAATGTTTTGTAGAAGCCTTACAGCAGCGGTTCCTTAACTGGAACTGCTTCCCCATGGAACTGCCACCCTTGATTGGGCTTGGAGCAATGCCAAAGTGGCCCAGATATTAGAACTACTGTATGTTTGAATGAATGAATGAATGAATGACTGATTCACCAACAATTTCCTTGACATCAGGAAAGTATGGCCATGATCCACCATGACCTTAGTCATGGTGATTCAAAGGCCCTGTTACGATTGGTATCTCAAACCCAGAACAATCCCCAAGGTCCATGTCTTCTGCCTATAACAACCACTTTTTGCTTCAGGAGGAGCCCTCTGCTACTTGGGTGCTGCCAAGTCTTAGCATGAGAGGACCAGGGAGAGAGTTCTGGGCAGGCAAGGGAACCCCATGTGGTACAGGAATAGAGAACTAGAAGCATAGTCAAAGGACAGGCTGGGTCACTAAAAAGGTTCAGACAATATGGTACTAGTAAACAGAACCTATATTGGGCAATGATTCATTGCAGAACAGGGGTCTTTATAGGCAGCCTAATGGCTTACACTGATCAATTACCATGTATAGCAATGGGAGTGGACCAGTATGTGAGCTGTCTGCTCACGTAGAGCAAAGGTAGCTTAGACAGCCCAGAAACACCAGGTCCCTGGTTAAACCCCAGACAGGATATTAAAGAACCCCAGGTCCAGCTTTCCAGATAATATATCCCAACCTGTACTAAATAATAGCTCATCATCTGTCCAAACCTTACTTTAAATATAACAGCAAGGATTTAAGGGGTCTTAACCAAGTATGTGTTCTTATATTCCTGCTCATTTCTCTGTCCCTCTCATGATAGAAATGATGAACCATCTCTGTTGAGCCCTGCGTAATAGATCAGCTGTATATAAATAAAGGGTGATAAATCAAGTTAAGTTTAAAGAACATTTGCCAGCAAAAGATTTAATCTCATTCCCTCTGCCAGCAGAAATACCACTCCAATGCCTTTCTATTTTAAAGAAATAATTTGTTGACTTGGTCTCTGAAGTTTATCTAAGTTGTTGCTTGTACTATTGACTACAAAACAACTTTGATGGAAAGGGGTCACATTCAGGTGGGTAAGGTGGCTTGGATAATAAGTTTTCATTCGTTGACCCCAATTCTTCTTTTCTATAAGACTTGTGGTCATCATTGGTTGAATTCTTCCTGCAGGAAACAGCTTTAAAAAATGAATATGTTCCTTTTCAAAGTTCCCAAGGATCTTTAGTTTGTTGGCTTCTTGTTTCCACTGCTGATATAATAGAAGGATCATGAAATGCCATATGCTTTATCTTATTATCAACTTTACTGTTGGCTTTTATGACAGAGGGGTCATGCTGTGACAACCAGACTCTCACCTTGGGTGCTGGATAAATGTTCACATCATTTGAGCCATTAAATGTTCTTATAATGGCATCCAATTTGCTGTGCTTGGTTCTTGCTTAAAATTAGTCGCACTGGGACTTTGGATGAGACCATTTTATAGGGGACATGTCTCATTATGTTATACCGGCCTAACTTGTTACGGTATCTTGATGACAAATACAGTATAAATAATTTGTCTAAAATTAAATGTGTAGCGTCCATAACACTGTTTCTTTATATGAGACAGGGGTGGAAATCATACTGTATGCAAAAAGTTGGTCCTAGGAGGTCAATAACCCCTTAATTATTTAATGTTTAAGACCACTAAACTCTAACTTTTGACTGGTTGCTATGGTTTACAGAAAAAACCCTTCCAATAGAGTCCATTTTATCCAAATAATCCAAATTTTTAAAAAGGATTCCCTTTTTCTGTGTAATAATAAAACAGTAGCTTGTACTTGATCCCAACTAAGATATAAGGAATCCTTATTGGAAGCAAAAGCAGCCTATCTGGGTTTATTTCTTGTTTACACGATTTTAGCTATGAAGATCCAAATTATGTTAAGATCCATTATCCAGAAAGCCCCAGGCCCTGAGCATCCTGGATAACAGGCCCCATACCTGTAATACACAAAGCATTAGCCCAGAAAATCAATCATCCCCTCAATGGCTTTTGTTTATTATAAAAGATTGCCTACAGATTATTGCAGGTGCAATGAAATTTGTCAGACCTCTTGTCTCACTCAGCTTTCTCAGTTCGGCATTTTGCAAACTGTACATTATATTTCATTTAAGAACTTAGAAGATAACCTTGGATACATAAAGAGTCAACAACATTGGACCTGGAGATGAATCTGATATCAGCCGGTAGATAATGTAACTCCTTAGTAATATTGCAATGTCATAAGCCCTTTGCTCTCAAAAAGCTCATTATGATGCAGTGCAAGGTAGGGAGATATTTGCTGTGACATGGAGTCATGGAATGTGGAACCTGAGCTCAAAACCTTGAGTGAAGTTAACAATGGGTCTTTATAGCAAAGTACACACCTGAAACACAATCATAAAAGGCTATTCTTTGGGGTGTTCATCAGTTTGGATTATCCACTATGCAACCAAACAAAAAAGTCAAACAATAAAATTGTCACTAGATGTGTGTGATCAACATACCTTTCCTTTTTTGTGACTTTTTAATTAAGGAACCCTCACTGGAATGTTTTAAGACTTCTGACTTCTGACTATTCTTGCTTGGAGACCACCATTGACCATCTCCATGGGAAAGAACTACCTACTGTATTCTAAACACAAATAACTATTACAATCAGCTCGCCTTATGGCAACTGTGCCCCTAATTACACTAGTGATATGGCTTTAATTGTGATTTTAGTCTTTTCTTTCTAAATAAAATTCAATTGATCGAATGTGCAAAATTGGCTTATTCGATCATTCGATCAGCGAAGGATTTAATTTTTTAAAGTTATTCGATTGCCTACTTCGGCAGATTGGACCTACCGAATTGTAATAGAAGCCTATGGGAGCCCCGCAAAGTCCTGCTCGAATTGGATTCGCACGATCGAATGATCATTATTCGATCGTTATTCGATCATCGAATGATCGAAGATCGAATAAAAGGGTAACCTAAAACTATTCGATTATCCAGGGAATTCTAATTATTTTTGGGGAATAATAGTAAATCTGCCACTAAGGGTTGAATTTCGAATGAAAAAAAAATTCGAAATTCGACCAAGATCTAGATCTTGTAACCCATTAAAAATTGTGCTCTCCATTAAAAATTGTACACGGGTCGGCTCATAAAACAAACATAGTTGCATAGTTAAATTGGGTTGAAAAAATACAGTCCATCAAGTTCAACCCCTCCAAATTAAAACCCAGCATACACACACCACACCTCCACTCTTTCACACAAACCGTATTTGCCCATAACTATACTAACTGTAGAGTCTAGTATCAAAATAGCCTTTGACTTATTACAACAAGCCAACTTTTCACCATATATTGCATCACCCCCAATCCATGCTATTGAATATAAGGTCTTCTAAGCCTTTATCCACTCTGGTATTTAATAACAGGAATATTAAATAATAACAAGGGGTCATTATCTCATTCAGAATAGAGTGTAAATGGAAAATTAATCAACAGAAAAATTAAATAATAAAGACGAGGCATGAAACAAGGAGACATGAACTGCACTGCAATCCTTTTGCTTGGCCTTGAGATGTAATTGGTGTAGCATTAATGATTCTTTGGGCAGCAGGAGATTTCCAGAGGTGAACCCTCTGTAATTTGTTCCATGAAGAGCAAATGTATTTTAACATTGAGCTTTTTTGTGGGGAAACAGAATGGCAGGAAGAACACACAAACCTGTTGTCCTTATGCCGGAATTATTGATCTGCATTGGTTAATAATTCACAATCAGTGTATGCTCATTAAATGGTGGTAATGACCCATTGTTGATTTGGTGTCTGCTAATGACCTGTTATGAGATCTCAGCTAATCCAGTTGGTCATTAGCTTGAAGGTCATTTTCTTAATTGGTGATTATTGCTTTGATTATTTTTCTTTTTACACTACAGAAGATAAATTCTAGATATATTCAGCTTCTCTCAAACCCTTGCGAACTGTACAACCATTATTAAGGCAGCCATTGAAATATAGCTGAAAGCCGCGGGTATATTTTCCTATTTTTAAAGGGAAAATCTACAGTGAGCAAGGTGCTGGTTTTATAAATAAGTTGATGTCTCCGTTTGTTTGGGGAGATTAAAACTTTTGTTGATGTTCAAGTAGCAATAGGAACATACTTTTTTTGTGCAAGCCCTATCTGCTGGGCTTATTCTGAACACATGAATATTTTAGCCCTTTGGCTCAGTTTATGAACTAGAAACACAAGGTTTGGTACGTTTTGGGAAGCAAAGAATGCACCCATTAAATCCTTGGTTTTCCTAAAACTGTCATAAAAGCCATGCAATATAAAAGGTTTCACATCCCAGATTCCCAATCACCCAAGAGAACTTACTGTAGTTACACAGAAGAGGAAGATCCAGTAGCCAAATTCTAAAACATATACAGATTTAAATCAGACCCATCCATCATCCAACAGGAATCTTTTTAAATAATTTTGTTTACCCCAGACTTCTTTTCTTCTTAGGGTTTTTTTTTTATTCTGTTGAATGCAGACATTTCTAATCTATAGGCTTTGAAGCATTGTCATGGTGGACTCTTTGGCCAATTTGGAAGCTACGTAATTGGGGAGTATGGACATTTTTTCTCCTTCATACTCTTGAAAACCCAGCATGAAGGTCAGTTATGTTTATATTGAATATGTAGATGTCCTTGAATTATGACTGAATGACCAATGTATCCATATTTCTTAAACTGATTCTCATTTTATGAGTGAAGTAGGCCCATAACCAAGTGTTGGACCTCCAAGAGGACTCATTTCTTGAGTGAAGATGGACCCTGGCTAAAGGATAGATCTTCAAGTATGATTTGAACCGAAAGCATCTGACAGCCATTGATGGAAGTTGTTGAGGTGATCTTAGAAAGTGAAAACGTGGTATTCAGAGAAATTGTTTTCTCTTGAATAAATAGGATTCCCTTTCATTCCATTAAATACCAAGACAAATTTTCCGAACACCTAAAGGGTTACATGTATCATGTTTTCTTTCTTCCTATAAAGAGGGTTTTGGCTATTTTAAGGAAATCCAGCATCAAACATGTAACCTCTTCTCCGTGTCCCTTATTAGATTTTCTGTGATGCAGATGATCATCGGAACATTAGGAAATTAAAAACAAATTGAATTAAGGATAGCAGATGGAACAACTAACTTCAGAAATGCTGACAGTTGAGAGCCTTTTAAGCATTAATTGTGCCTGTCTCTGTTTTATGAATGTCACCTGGGGGGATAACAAGATGGCAGCAAGGCTTAGGAAGTTCTCTGTAATATTTCATTGCTGACGGAAACAGGCTCTTCTGCCAAAAAACCTTCTGCCCAAAGCTTTTTTCAAGTGCATTACAAAGCAATTAAAAATGCAATTGCAGCTACATACATGTGCTAAGGGAGAAGTTAAAGCAAATGCACAAGCATAAATTAATTGTCGCCTTTTAACCACAAGAATGCCACAGACAAAGGCAGAGTGGGACATGTTTCTAGTCAATAGTAGGCCATTCTAATTGTTTTGGAAAACAATGTGTATATAACCATTCCCTCGTGCACCCAGAGTGTTAGAGGAGAAACTTGTTCGAGAACACTGTGCACAACTTTGTTGCATCAGATTTTTTATACTTTACATTGCAGAAGACTTCTTGCAATATGAACAATGACTGTTTGCCCTAACAACTATAATGGATAGTGATGGATATATTGATGATAAAGCCTGTTTTTGGAACTACCTTTATGTGGCAGGAACATGTGTGGCCTACCTAGTATTGCAATATAGTCTAAGCTTTAAAGGAGAATCAAAGTCTCACATACATGATGAAGGGACATAATCTTGTGTATTGGTAATTTCCAGTGTCCTTCATTACGTTGACACAACCCTCTGAATTTTCTGCTCATTGTCTAGAGTAGTGATCCCCAACCAGTGGCTCATGAGCTCACCAAACTCTTGGATGTTGCTTGCTGTGGCCTCATAGCAGGAGCTCCTTTTTCCATTTCTGACTTGGAGGCAAGATTTGGTTGCACAAAAACCAGGTTTACTGCCAAATAGAACTTCCTGTAGGCTGCCAGTCCACATAGGGCCACCAAATAGCCAATCACAACCCATACTTGGCACTCCCAGGGGCTTTTCTCATGCTTGTGTTGCTCCCCAACTCCTTTTACAATTGGCTCAAGGGTAAAAAGGATTGAGGACCCATGGTCTAGAGCAGGGATCCACAACCTTTTGAACCTGTGAGCAACATTCAGAAGTAAAAGGAGTTGGGGAGCAACACAAGCATGAAAAATGTTCTTGTGGTGCCAAATAAGTGTTGTTATTGACCATTTGGTAGCCCCTATGTGGATTGTCAACCTACTTTGAGGATCTGTTTGGCAGTGCCCATGGTTTTTATACAACTAAAATTTGCCTCCAAGCCTTGAATTTAAAAATAAGCACCTGCTTTGAGGCCACTGGTAGCAACATTCAAGGGGTTGGAGAGCAACATGTTACACACGAGCTACTGGTTGGGGATCACTGGTCTAGAGTCATAGCTAAAGCAGCTGGGGAGCATGTGTCTTCTGTCTTCTCTATTAAACAAACAACATACTTCATATCAGTAAAAATCAAATTATTGTAAGGAAACATTGTATTTAAAAGGACACAGGAGTTCCACTACTTTCCATAGCTTGATGAGTTGAGGCACCAATGTGATGTACAGTTGTTCCTTAATATGGATGAAATACAGAGAATGTAACTATTAAAATAACAGATGACTACACAGGTTAATGTATTCCAGCTTTAGTGCTTCTCCAGTATTTATGTATATTAATATGTGGTTTAATGTAGACTGGGACATTTTAAAATGCATTGAGCAAAAAATAAAAAATGACAAATTGCCACAGTGCATTATTTATGCAAAACCAGAATTCTGTGCTTTCTGTATAAATAAAGATGAAAGGAAATCTCGGCAAAGGGGAAGTGCAGTGCATATGAAAATCCTCATTTTTTTTTTTGCTAATGATTTTGGAAATAATTGCAAAAAAGGAAAGACACGCTGCATTGGCTACACTTTGTGCACAACAAGAGTTTAGCAAAGGTACAATATATGTGCCTATAAATATAGTAAATGTGTTGGAATTAACAGAACGCTTCAAAGGGAAGAGCAATGGAACTCAGAAGTGCAGTAAATAATCAAGCAGAGAGTCTAGAGAATGTTATAGAGCAGTTTACCCTCAGTGTACTTAAAAACAAACAATGAACATATAGTACTAAAGTCATCTTGTTAGAAAAATACAAAGGAATTAACAGCCGAATACAAAATCATAGATTAGTTCTGTCAGTTAGGGGGAGATTTTGGGTGAGGGTTTACTTGTGTCCTGGGTAACATAGTAACATAGTAAGTTAGGCTGAAAAAAAGACTTGCGTCCATCAAGTTCAACCTTTTTTTTTTTTTTTTCTTCTTATTTTTAATTTTAGCTGCCTAACTGCTAGTTGATCCAGAGGAAGGCCAAGGTACCCATGGAATTATAGCAGGGTGACACCCCAATGTTTCTATATATCTGTAACCTTGTTATGAGCTAAGGGGGCCCAGTCTGAAGGTCAGTTAGGGGGAGATTTGGGGTGAGTGTTTATTTGTACCCTGGGTACCCCTGGAACTATAGTGACACCCCAATGTTTCTATATATCTGTAACCTTGTTATGAGCTAAGGGGGCCCAGTCTGAAGGTCAGTTAGGGGGAGATTTGGGGTGTTTATTTGTACCCTGGGTACCCCTGGAACTATAGTGACACCACAATGTTTCTATGTATCTGTAACCTTGTTATGAGCTAAGGGGGCCCAGTCTGAAGGTCAGTTAGGGGGAGATTTGGGGTGAGTGCTTATTTGTACCCTGGGTACCCGTGGAACTATAGCAGGGTGACTGTTATTCCAATGTTTCTATATATCTGTAACCTTGTTGTTAGTTTTTGGGGCCCAACCCCAGTTAGAAGGATATTTGGAGTGAGTGCTCCCATACATATTCAGACATACCTTGGAGGACTATGCTATGTTCACTATAACACAAACACTCCCTGCCTTTAATAAAAACTGCAGTGCAAAATGCTCATAAATCTTCCTGTCCCATTTATTGTCAAGCATATTTAGTGTACCACAAATAAAATTCTTCTTCATAACACAGACAACATTCCAAACCACCATGCCATTGAAAATCATAAAATTGAAGTCAATGAACTCATTTGGAGAAGTGCTGCAGAGGACAGGATTATTTGATGTTCAAAGGGACTTACTAAACAGACATTTTTTGTAAACTTTGCTTTTGCCTTTCCCAGTTTACAAGAGAATTTTTGCTGAAGTCGCACTGCATTTTGTACAGGAATGTATATGAGAAATATGGTTCTTACTATTTCATTATAAAAAAAACACCTGCCTGTGTTCTTTTATTGGTTCAATGTTTGGGGCAAAGATTCTATGCAGATATTTATATTTTATAGACTAAAAATACCAATGCTAACAGAAAGATCTTGTAACCCATAGCAATGAGCCAGTTTAACTTTTTGCTGCCAGTTTGACTTTTCTTAACTGTCACCTAGCCAGTGTGTTGGACCAATGGGGCATTCATCACCTTCAGGTATTGGCTCAGCCAGTAGGAACATGTCCAAGGTTGTGGACATGGTTATGTGATATGCAGTCCACTGTAATACAAGGAGGAACCATGTGTTTGTGTCAACCTCTTCTTTTGAAGAAGCACAAGGTCCTTCTTCTAGAGGTTGCCTTCATAAAAGGGAGCTCATATGTCTTCTCAAGACATTCATTTAAATAATCTCAAATGCTTTTGAAGCCAAACAATACAACGAGCATATAGTAGTTAATTACATGGTGCTGACCCCAAAGCCACAAAGCCAATGGAAGACGTTGGCTTGTGTTCAAGGCTGAAATTCCAGGTGTATTTGTTCACTAAATTGAAGAATGAAATATTACAGTCCCTAATGTAGATATTTCAGAAGTAGTGATCAAGCCTGTGCAGCATTTGGCAGGGAATACAAACTGGCACTGCAGAATAATCAATGACTTCAGCCAGGGGACCGAAACTCACAAACAATAACGGTGTCTTTAATTTAACTTCTATTTCATTCCTTTTAGATGTGATTTTTAGACAGAGAGGGGGGGGATGCATTGGTAGCTAATCTATGTTTTACCCTTACTGTAAATAATCAGTGCCAGGATGCTAGAGCTGGGCATGTGAAAGCTTTATATGATGGGTGCTCAAGGTCATAGGGAAATTTTGCATCAGAGAAGGGATAAATGGGTCAAGGGTACATAAAGCTGATTACTCCAATCCAGATTAATAATAAAAATATTAAGAAATGTTGGGTTATAATAAAGCACATTTTTATCATTGGAAAAGGAATTTGTGTGAAATCTGTATGCAATACAAAGTATGTGTAGGGCACACTGGAGAACCACATATAGATCAGATGAAAAACTGTTGGTTTAAAAAGAAGAAAAAAATCTTTATCCAACTATTGTCTCCAGCCTTAAGCGTTTTGCGTGAAAGGACATTTAGGCACAGGCTATAGCCTGCCTTTGATCACAACATTAGTAAGGCTGGAGATTATTGTATGAATAATGATTTTTTCTACTTTTTAAACCAACAGTTTTTCGTCTGATCTATATGTGGTTCTTCAGTGTGCCCTAAACCTTCTTTGCATTGTATATGGATTGGCCACTCCCCTGAGCTGAGGGCCTGGGGCAGGAGCACCTGGGCCCCATTTCTACTTCGGTGAGTTATTTTACTACAAGTGGATGTTTCTATACTTAAATATATTATATATATATATTATATATATTTGACTTCCCATATTCCGCAGACCAGCTATTATTCTTCCTTCATTATTAATGCTACACAGTAATCCCAGTCTTTGATCTAATTGACCTTGGCTAATGTTAACCTGCCCAAATAAAGTAATGGTTAGGGACGGGCAAAAATCGGTTTATTGATGCCATTCATTAATGTGCTGCTATCTGTCTGAATCACATGTAAGTGCACCTGTTGATGTCGGAGAAGCAGCAGCGCCATGTGACTGAAACCAAAATATTGGTACACTGATCTAAGCTTGCAGAAATAAGGAGCAGGAAAGCATTCAATACACTTTTTTTGGATTTCTGGAATTTTGGTATTTTGAGCAAATCAGGATCCAGAGATGCAATATGCACAGAGAAGGTGTGTGTGTTGTGTTTGTAGTGATGGATTTTAGCTGCTAAATGCATGTGGTTTGATCCCTTCCTTTCCCATTCTGATAACAGACACATACCCTAAAGCTTTCAATTGAGACATCAGCAGGGGGACATGAAAAGAACTATCACGATGAGAGTGAGAGCCACGGCTTTCAAAGAACTGCTTTTCAGTCTACAAAGTGCTCCTACCCTCTAGAAGTCAGGTCCAAAGGTACAAAAGTACAATATTAATCTTCAGACTGAATTGTTCAGTTTCTCTCTATCTGGACATTTCAGCAAATGCCGGATTATTTAGGTAGGAATGGCAGTGATTGTTAGTGATGGGCGAATTTATTCGCCAGGGGCGAATTCGCGGCGAATTCCCGCGATTCGCCGCTGGCGAATAAATTCGCGAAACTGGCAAAAAAATTTGCCCAAAAAAATTCGCCGCGCAAAAACGAGTCGCGCGTCGTTTTTGACGCGACGCGCCGAAAACGACGCGACGCACCCCGAAAATGACGCTACGCGTCGGAAACGACGCGACGCACGTCAAAAACGACGTGACGCGTCGCGTTTGACTCGACGCGCGTCTCTGGAAATTCGCGAATATGATTAAGAGCTACTTAAGAACAGTTGGTACTTCATTTTGATAGGGTAATGACACACAATAGCAACACTCTTCTTTGTGTGTAAATGGAAGGTTCTCAATGTTACAAATACCAATATACAGTAGCACATACTGCACATACTGCAAAAAAAAACAAGGTAGGTTATGTATAGGTTTAGTGATTCTGAGACTGAGCGACTGGCCAGTGACAACCCTTGGAGGTCCCAGATGCTTGACTGAGAGGGTCCAGCATGAAGGCCACTTAAGAGTATATTTGTGTTTATGCCTTCTTCTGTACTAGATACTCCTGGAAGCCCCTTTAAGGGTCAATAAGAGCAAGATCATAGGCTGGTCATTTATTTGATGTCCTACTTAGGCATATGGCTTAATGTTTAACACACCAGTTTTTTTTTATATATATTTCTAACCATATTATAGGCTAGGGGACATTGACCAAATGTTGGGTCTCAAATTAAGGCCTCAACTTAATAGGTCCAAAGACCACTGCTCTAGGGTAATAATCCTAGACATTAGCATCAGGTCATGTGTTCTACATAGCAATCACATGCATTCATCAGTCAGAATTGTTTGTTGTATATCCCCACCTCCAGAGAAAATATTCCTGACAGATGTTCCTACTCAGAATTCTGACTTTCTGTCTGTAATAGCTTCAGGCTATCAGCCCTTCCTCATGGGTAATGGAGGCTAGGGAAAAAAGTTGCAGCTCCCACTCCATTTAATCTTGGAGGTGTATTGCATCATTTATTGGATGGCCAAAAATCCTTCAAAAGGGGTAAGAGCTATAAGTATTGGGCACTCCAACAGAAAAAAAATAGAATGTCCTCTGTTGAGGTTAGCTAAATCCTCCACAAAGCCATCCTTCTGTTCCCTTTCGTTTGCTATAGAAGATGGCCCACACAACGATTAACAATGCAGAAGAATTTACCAGTAAGAATGCTCATCTTATTTTACATATAACTTATTTTGGCTTTATACTGAAACAGTGCAAACACCAGAATGGAGGACACACTGCCGTTTAGATTATCTCTATGAGAACTGTGCATAAAACTTCCAACTCCAGTTGTAGGAACAAAGAACTAAGTAAGAGATGCTAGGGATAAGTTTAGTCAAGCAAAGGTGCTTTACAAATACAAACCTGAACTACTGCCACAGATAACAAGCTATTATCTATAGTCCATCAACAACTGAATAAGGTGCAATTGAGCAGTGTTTAGCTCCTGTTTCCATATGGGAGGGTCTACCTGTCCTCTAGTGGTATATGGTGTTAGTGTAGCACCTAATAGCTAATAAACGTGGTGCAGGGCTGCTTATGTCTAGAGTTCCTTGGTGCAGTGGTTTGCCCTGCAATGATTAGTATTTGGGCTGTTCTGTTACAAAAACTAATTTAATGCATTCATTTGTCATGCCTTCTGACTTCAGCAATTATTTTATCTAATTAATGCAATTGGCTGTTTATTTCTCATTGTAAGTCATGTCACTTTTAATTTGTTCTGCAGTGTCTACAAAACCTGTCACTTGCACAATAACACCCCTGACAGTGAAGGATTCCCTGTATTGTGTTTCATATTCTTGGTGGAGATGGAGATGATGCACTCTTTAGTTTTGTCTTTCAGAGTCACTGACTCCCATTCACCAAGGGAAATCTTACTTATTCCTCAGTACTCCAGTGCTCCTTTTTATTTCCTACTTAGCGCTCTTCTTCTTCATCTAATGTATTGTAATTGCAAATTTAGTTCTTTACATGCTGTGATCCAAAGACAAACAGTGTTTTTTTTTTCGTGTTCTTCTATGAAACAAGTGGGTGTAAATGTTTCTTTAGTGTTTAAAAGGAACATACAAATAACTTGTGTTTGTACTGCAAATGTTCCACAGAGGAGGTTCTTTAAGCTACTCATATGATTCATCTCATTTGGTGGTGGACCAACACAGATTTGGTGGACCCAAAAATCTACCTACTGGGCCATGGCCCAAGATGTCATAGGAAGTGACTACACAATGGCCATAGCTTTCTTTGAAGTGGTTAAAGGTTGATCACATAGTCTGATTACATTGAATATCTAAAAGGTGTGTACAAATAACGATTGTTTGTATTGGAAATAGTCTACAGAATGTATATTTACTGTATGTATATTTAGCTACACCAAAAGATAAGCTACACCTACACTGTACTTGGTGGTCCACAATAGAGATGACACCCTGCTTGTTTGTTTGATGGACCACCAAAAAAATAACACCCTACTTTTTTAGTGGACCTTGCTTTATTCTTGAAGCACATTCCCTCAAGAAAATTTCCATGGCACCTCACCCCCAGATGGCATAGGAAATGTTTATGGAAAAAAAACATAGTTTATATGGGAGAAAGTCTACAGCTATTTATTGACATACTGTATTTTAATTTTAATCAACACTATAATCTGTTGCTATAACTTTTGCTTTTATTGCCAAATGATCTACAAAATATGCCATGGATAACTAGAACCTGTGTATTAGGTTGACGACCAAAGGTTATAAGACCATACGTGTTTAGTAGCCAACACAGAGATAAGACCATGTTTGTTAGGTAGAACACTACATAGATAAGACCATGCTTGTTTGGTAGACCACCACAGGGATAAGAACCTGCTTGTTTGGTGGACCTTACTTGTCTAGGGGATCACATCTCCCCTATAAAAAACTGTCTAGTTAAAAAAAAACCTGTAATCATTTTTGGGAATCTTTTGGGGTGCATGAACTTCCAATCACGTTTTAAGCCTACTACAACTTTTGATAGACTGAAGAGTAAAATAGAATTTCCTACCAATCAAAGACTGTATGTTGTTTGCTTTATGGAGGTGAGAATATTCTATAAACTTGGCCCAGGAAACACTTTAATAATGAAACCATGAGGTCCATTGCACATTGTGAATGAGTAGATAATAATTGCACCAAAAAGCTTTTTTTTGTATGATTGAAATTGCTTTTTCTTTTGTTCCATGTTTTCCTTTGATATATAGACATGTAATTTGGATAAATCCATATTGAACAGCAGAGAGTCTGAATGTGCTGAAATGATACTGGTACACACTATAACAATGTGCCGTTCCATTCGCAACACAATTTTCTTCTTTTCCCTGCCTGCATTCACTTTCCTTCATTCAGATCACATTTTACTCTGACGTTGTCCAGCTGTTTTCTATTTTGTTCCCAGAGTCTATTTAATATTCACCATTGGGGTTATGTAAAAGCTTCTTTATAAATCAGCTGCCATAAATGTGACTCTGAACTTAACCACTTCCCCCTTTGCTGAAGCCGAGCTCGGGGGGGAAAAAAAATCTGAAATCACCCAGGAGATGTCTTTGTTATTTGTTGTGATTACTTGTGTCATTGATTGTTTCATGTGCCGCATCCGGCAAAATGTTTTTGAAGTCGGCATGCTGAGGACAATGAGCTGGCGCAGTTACCCTTCAGCGATAAATTAACTGAAAAAGTATGTCCAAGGCACGTGGCAAGGGGTTAAAAATAAAAGTGACATTTTTTTATTTATAGAAAATAACATCAACTAGCATAAAAAAAATGTGTATATACAATCAATAAAACTCTCACACCATACTGTTTAAGTGAAACAATATGGCAATTTTTTAGACTTTAGAGTTTATGTTGGGTGAAAGTGATGATAGTTTCCCACTGATTATTCATATTCATATTCTTTAAACCAAATTAATGGGTTAGGCATTAATTGTGGATCATTATCATCCTCTGGTCCCACACAAGTCCTATTTTGTGTCTATCTCCGTTCCAGGCCTTATCTTCATACTCTGCATTCCATTCCTTCTTACAATGACATATGGCTACTCTTTGCACCACTTTTCTACTTAAATCTAGTAAGACATAGGTTTCTGGTTCAAATCCAGCCAGGATGTTACAAAATTATACATTTCACAGACTAATGATTTGGATTTTTTTTAAAGTTCTTTGACCCCTGATTTATCCCATTGCAATGCTCAATGTCCCATTTCCCACACCTTGCATTTATACCCACTTCTCCTTTTTGATAGTAAACCCTTCAAGTCAGACCCTCTCTACCTCCTATGTCAACCTTTTTGTGTATGTAATCTGTATGAGGGATATAGGCTACCCCTTTAGACTAAAGGAACATTTGAAGCAGCTTGGGTGGTTTATCACAGCGAGGTTGTTGAATGCCCTGCTGGGTGATGTTGTGATGAGTTTGATGATGGACAACAATAATATTATAGGCTATTGTGTTACCATATAATTAGTCTACAATTAGGGGCAGATTTACTATTATTCCCCAAAAATAATTAGTTTCTATTCGATATTCGATTAGCATTCGAATGTTAATCGAATAGTTCTAGGCTACCTTTTATTTGATATTCGATCATTCGACGATCTTATACAAATCTATTCGATCAGTCAAATAAATCATTCGACTGAACGAATAAATCATTTGATCATTCGAATGATTCGTACGATCGAACACTTCGATCGTAGGAATCCTATTCGATCATGGCTTAGCCTCAGAAGCCTATGGGAGTGCTCCCATAGGCTTCTATTGCAATTCAGTAGGTCCAATCTGCCGAAGTAGGCAATCGAAGAAACTTAAAAATTAAAATCCTTCGCTGGTCAAATGATCGAATATTCGTCCATTCGACTCTATTCAAAAGTATCCGATCGTTCGACCATTCCCTATTCGATGATCGAATATGCCAAAATTCACATATTCGACCAAATGAATAAATCCTACGTTCGAAATTCGATTGAATTCAATCGAACTTCGAATCCTTCACGTGAATTTAGTAAATCGGCCCTTTAGTATAGCTATTGGTATATATATTTTATGTGAGTGTATGGAGGGGTCAGTGTGTACGTATGGATGCTGGGTTTCATTTGGATGGGTAGATTTTGGTATTTTTTAAACCTTGTAAAATGCCATTGTAAATGGCTGATAATCATTTAAGTGGTAGTGTTATGCTATTTGAACATGAGGTGGAATGGAACAGGGTAAGTACACATTTTGTGCAAATTATATATTGAAACTGAAGGGTGAGAGACAACTTTCAGGATGGATCGATCACAATTATGGCAATTACTTTTATATGTATTATATGTATGACTAGTGATGGCAAATCTATCCTGTTTCGCTTCGCCGGAAAATTTGCGAATTTCCAGCGAATTGGTGAAAAATTCACGAAACGAGTCGCATCTCATTTTTGACGCGCGTCTCGGTTTTTTTTTTACGCCAGCAAATTTTTGTCAGGCGAATTTTCACTGGCGTTTTGTGAATTTATTCACCGGCGGCGAATCGCGGGAATTCGCCCATCACTATGTATGACTTTTACTGCAATCAACCCCCCCATTTCCATCAAGCCTTGTGGTTAGAAGGAAAAGGAAAGCTCTCAGGAACTCTTGTAGTACTGGCACAATTAAGTATGTTTTACTGTCCCCTTTGTGCTTACTATATCACAATCACATGCATCATTTCTATGAAAGAAAAGGCTTCCCTTTGTAAACATATACAAACGTGACGCAAATTTACAATGTGCTCTTGCAACTGATCCCCCGTATTAAAGATTTCTATTTAACAAGCCGAGATGAGCAGAAAGCAGTCACAAAACATTTGTAAGAATCCAGGAGGGGTTAATGTGATGTTTTGCACCTATAAAAATTGTTTGCTGCATCTTTCATCCATACTCCACTTCTGCATATGTACAAGTATGTGTTCCAGAAGCTGGGGAGATCATTTCAGATGCAGCTTATTGTGCTTCCAGCAGATTTCCTCCCACACCTTTTACACAAATATCTCTGGGTTGATAACACTTGGAAGGTTAGACGCATAACGTAGATAATTTAGTCTGTGCCTGTGGGGCGAATCTTTTCTCCCTGACAGTTTGTTGTCTATGAAGGAGAAATATTTCATTGGTTGCACAAACTTCATGGTTTTTACCCACCATATGTTTTTATTTCAAAGGAGGTTGAACTATAATATATTGGAAAAGCTTTGAAGATGATTCTCTTTATTGAGGGAGAGAGAATGGAATGAAATGTGTGTGTTGCAGAGAATCGGTAATTAGCATTGAGAGTTAAATATATTGATATGGATAAGATACTTCTGTTGCAGGTCTTCCCTTTGCTTCTGTATATGTTTTACTAGTTGTGAGTATAGATTCATTCTGTCATTACCTTGGAATCTATCAAATCCCAATGATGAATTTAGCTTTTTGGGAAATACGTATAGGATAAGTATAAGTTGAGAAAGCTCTGAATTGCAGACAGGAGATCTTCCATAAACATTATATTCTAACAATTCCATTTTTTTCCTTCTTTTTTTCTCTGTAGTAATGAAACAATACCTTGTATGTGATCCCAACTAAGATATAATAAATCCTTACTGGATGCAAAACCAGTCTATTGGCTTTATTTCATGTTTCAATGATTTTTTAGTAGACTTGGTATGTAGAAAAAATGATTACCTTGAAACCCCCAGGTCTCTAGAATTCTGAATAATAGGCCCCATAATTTGATGAAGGAAAATGAAAACTGTGAAGGTACACTGATCATACACTGATCTCTGTTCTATAAGGACACGTCTAGTTTGTTGAGGAAAAAGGACAATTAACCAATTGGCTTCTAAAAATGAAGATCTTTTTGCAATTCATACACTGCAATACTGTATATCAGCGAAACCTTCCCCAAGGTTAAACTCTTCCTCGAGGCTTTTTACAGGCCCAGCTCTGTTAATAAAATAATACATCCCACAGCCTGCCATGTCACATTGAGCACGTTTCATCAACATAAATCTGTCTTTCCAGATTGAAGCTGACATCATAATCACTCTGTCATAATTGTTTGATATTCTTTGTGCCATATAAATAAGCATTTAATCCTGTATCTCCCCCCATATCTCCCCCTCTCCTTCAGAAGAACACAACACAACATGTCATATTATTCCATTTATTTATTTGGGGAGGGTTGGAGCCGAATTAGCAGTGAGAGTAGAAAACATGACAGCAGAGGATGCTGCGGGACTGCTGTGCTCAGAACTCAAGGGGGCCAGCACACAATGATTCAACCTCTTATTTATTTGTGCTTCAAAACATAATAGGATGAAAATACAAGTGGAGTTAGGATGGAATAGAATTCTCCATTCCGTGTGTCATTCCAGAAGGGGCAAAGCCTTGGAGACCTTCCCGTGTTAAATGCATTTTAACCCTAGGTCTCATTCATTCTAAAATAGGAGAACAGAACTCTTAGTGATCCCCAAAAGAATGTATCTGTGAGAAGGTGATTGGTTAATTAGCAACATCAGGTTGGTTGTGCTTGTACTTAAAAACAAAACTGTACAGTATATAATGAATTAAGGAGCTAATAAGAGAATTTTTATTTGAGGAAGAATACAATACTCTAAGACAATGATCCCCAACCAGTGGCTCATGAAAAACATGTTGGTCATCAACCCCTTGGCTGTTGCCCCCAGTGGCTTCAAAGCAGATAATATTTTTTTTATTCTTGGCTTGGAGGCAAATTTTGGTTGCTTAAACCCATGTGCACTGTCAATCAGAATCTCCTGTAGGCTGCCAGTCCACATAGGGGCTAGAAAATACCCAATCACAGCACTTACTGTGCACCACCAAGAAACACAGTTATGCTTGTGTTTCCCTCACAGGTAAAAAAGTTTGAGGGCCCTTGGTTTATGGTAAGGCTTTGATCAAACTTCTGTTAACATTGTGTTACTAGTTGGGAAAACATAGTCCTTGTAGTTTTATGGTATCTGTCTGTACCATGTGTTTTGTTTGGCCAATAATTTCAGGCCTTTGGGGTTCTCTCCTTTGTGGTTTCTTGCAAAACTAAACTCACACTAGAGGGGTATTATGGCAACTTGTGGTTGGAAAACAAAGGAGTCGTATCTAAGGCTGACACTGTAATCAGAACAACATGTTCATTACAGTCTCCAACACTTGTTCATAGCCTGTATTGAAAGCTACCATAAAACCAGGGGTCCCCAACCTTTTTTTTACCCATGAGCCATATTCAAATGTAAACATAAGCAAACAAAAAGATCCTGGGGTGCCAAATAAGGGCTGTGATCAGGCCTGGAATTGTGGAAAGGCCACCAAGGCCTGGGCCTAGGGTGACAAGATTTTAGGGGGCGGCATGCTGCTCAGCCACACCCACATTGGTCCAGAAACACTGGGGATATGCAGAAGATAGAATAGTGTTTTACATTTCCCATGCGCCAATCTTCATTGCTCTGGTCCTGATGATGAAAATTCGTGATTAAAGGGCAGAGTATGGGGGTGACCAATGGCAGTGGGCCGAGGGGCTCCCGCTATGTAAATCCGGCCCTGGCTGTGATCTCCTGTGTGGACTTGCAGTCAATAGGAGTCTCTGTTTGGCAGTACACATTGTTTTTATGCAACTAAACCTTACCTTTAAGCCAGGAATTGAAAATAAGCAACTACATTGAGGTCACAGGGAGCAACATCCAAGGAATCAGAGAGCAACATGTTGGTTATATCACTGCCGTAAAACCACGCCAATGTAGTCATCTCCTTGTCCTAAACACAATCCAACATTAAAATTTGAGGCAATATAATTATCTTTCTATAAATACAAAGGGAAATTATTTACAGAAGGGTCTAGAGTCTCTTTATTTAGCAGCACTGTACACAATAACCACGTACTAATTAGTGTAGACACATACTGTAGAAGACCTCTGGCTGGAGTGGGTTCTTATTAATGACAGTGGAAAGTAAACAGATGGGACCGGCTGTATTGCATGTTTGTTTACCCTAGTTTTGTTGCACGCATCATGGGAATGTTCTGCTTGCCACAATCCTGTTGTGCCAAGTCTGAATGGAAAAAGGGCACATTAGATGTAATTCACAACTCTTTCCAGCCGTGTCTATACTTTGGTTTTATTAAACACGTTTAACACATTGGGTAATTCGATTTCTAAGGTATGGGGGTTCTTGAGAAGTCCTGTATTGCCACCCTCTCTGCTAATTAAGTAATATTAACACCTAAAGCTCCCAGAAATAATTCCATAGTCAATTAAATAACAGAGTTAAGTTTAAAAAAAAAAGAGTCTTTTCAGTGGTTACGGAGCACAATAAAGGAATGGCTTTATTTGTTACAAAACCCAATTTATCTGTCTTGGTCTTGGTCCATTTTTCTCTACATTCCTACATGACACTGACATTTAAATCATTGGAGAATTTAGATTTTCATCTAAAGTTGCAATTGCTCTAGAAAGCAACAAACAGCTGACTCATTTAACAGCTCTCTGTGTTTGGTGAGTTTTCATACAGTAGCAACAGTAACTACACCATCTAGCTTAATTACTCTAGTCTGTCAAACATATCATTGCTAAACCAAGTGTGTTAATCAGGGCCGGGAACTAGGGGTAGGTAGTGATGGGCGAATCTATCCCGTTTCGCTTCGCCGAAAAAAACTTAGGTGAAACAAGTCGCGGCGCGTAATTTTCAATGCGCGTCAATTTCGGCGCGCAACTCGTTTTTTTTTTTATGCCAGCGAATTTTCGGCAGGTGAATTTTCGCTGATGTTTCGCGAATTTATTCGCCGGCAAGAGCGAATTCGCGGCAAATTCCCATGATAAAAGAAAATTGTAACCATGGGCATAGTATGCACAACAAGAGAGCCCTTCCATGAAATGCCCAGTCAAATCCTCTAGATGCAAAACCTCCCAGTTCATAGGACCCACCACTCTAATTGTGACTCCTCTAAATGCCTTTTACTGAGAGACCATTTCCAAATTCATATTTTATGTATGGATGGAGGTTTTAAACAATCCAATCAGCTATGGTCAACCATAGCCATAACCCCAACACAAACTTACCCATGGCACCACCTAACACACCTGTACCTTTCCCACCATTCTTAGCTGACCATGGTTTACAGTCCCTACTCTTATGGGAAGGTTCCCAATAGATGTAGGAACAATGTTGGTGGGTGTTTCTTTCATTCAACCACAACAGCATCAATGATGCTGGGGATCAAAGACATAATGCCATAGACAGCATGCAGAATAATGATTCAGAATTGAAAGCTTCTGACCCTCATGAGGCTATTATGTTCTTTTCCTGAGAAATATTCCCATTTTAAATGTCCACTGGGGATCAGTAATCCTCCTACAGCTGCTTTTGTATCTGAGTGATTCACTACCTGTGTCCATGCAAGAGACATGACTACAAGAATTGGTCCTCAAGGACCTCAATTTTAAAGTTCAAACTTCACATTGGTTTCACATTTTTTAACTCAAGAGAAGATAATATTCCAAATACCACTCAACTGAGAAGCTTGGATAAAATGCTCAACTATACTAGAAAGTTGTTTTTCACCCCCCCTCCCCCCAAAAAAATAGTTCTCTCTCACATTACAATATCAAAGCCCTGGTCATGAATCTGTCAATCACTGGTCTGTGATTCTCCAGGAGTTTTTTTCTTCTAAGATGTCCTATGTTTCCCTGTTCCCTACATATGCTGAAATCAGCGATACTGTCATGAGCGCCATATATGAAGGAAGCGCAGACGACTGTAGTTGTCAGAGTGTTTGTCCCATACTTCTGAATGTATTTCTTATGTTCTATTCAATCTCGGGAAAGCTGACACATACCTATTACTGTTCAGGAACCTTGCAACTTGCTTTACTTGTTTTGATGCTATTTATGTTTCTCTCCGTGACTCTCTTACATTCAGACGTGTAATTCTCCCACCGTTGAAGCTTCGTTTTCCGTGACTTCATGTCATGTTTGTGCTAGTCATTACATTCTGTGAGTGTACTGACCTGACCTACTTGCCAGTTATTCTTCTAATGTTCTATTCATCATGCCAAGGAAAGGCAAATGACGGTGTTATGTCTTAAAAATAGCATGTTGTAAATGTAATTGTTTTTTTAAAATGAAAAAAAGGGCAATATTGTAGATGCATGTATCCATTTAGTGTATGCCTATTACCTTTGGTTACCTTTGGGTACCTCCATGACATCTGGGCATCCTGGGAATCTCCAGAGGCATGAAGTCTGTAGGAGTAATCTCATCTTGATGTAAGCTGCCTTGCTTTGAAGCAGTTCAGAGCCTTCAGAAATTTACATAATGTTGTGTATCCATGTGCAGGAAGTATATGCATGCATAAAATAAATACATTTCAATTTTTAAAAGGTCAGAGTATCCATAAAAACCTCCTGCTACATTGTACATTGGCTCACATTTTTCCATGTCCCACCATGTATCCCCATATCTCCCAGCTCCATTTAGATATTACATACCATAATTAGGTTATTTTGCTCTGACATAAATGTGGCATGTTTTCCTGTGTGGGATCAAAGTCCATAATGTAATGCTTAGCAAAATTTTCAACATCTTCTTCAGTATATCCGGCATGAGAGTTGTGTCACATGCATTTAAGTTAGAAATGAATTTTATTTATATACAGAGTAAAACTTCAGGGGTTTAGAACCTCAAGTTCATTGCGATTTTGACCCATAATGCAGCCACAACTGCCATGTTTTTTTTTTTAACTTTAAAAACAACATAGCTTTTGTTTTACAAGGACAGTGATGCGTTTACCATTCCAAGGTTTGTCAGGGTGGTTATTGTGTCATTCCCAGTGCTCTGCGTTATTGTGACATTTGTATGTGATTTACTGGACTGAAGCTTGTTGCACCTATTGACACAATCAACACAGGGAACCTTGGAATGGCCCCCAACATAAAGTTTGCTTTGAGGGATGGATGCAATGGTGCTGAGTATAACTATGGGACACTTGAATTCAAGGTCTCATGGTAAATGATCCCCAGAGTTTCATATTGACATCAATCTACTCTACTCTACTCATCAATCTACTCAAGGACATGTAACTCATAAAACAAATATTATATAAGTATCTCTGTTCTCCTTGATGTCTCCATGAGGGAAGCTTGGATAAAGAAATATGTAAGGATAGCTTTATGATTCCAAAAATTCATTGTTTTCAACTCGTTAGCCCAGGGGTGTCCAAAAGGTAGATTGGGATCCACCAGTAGACCTTTAGCTGGTGATCAGTAGATCTCAAGACACTGTCAACAATCAAAATCATCCTCCTGTATCATGCGTTCATTCAGATGTTTATTACTGTATGTTAAGGTTACATGAGAAATAGATGTTTAAATATAAAAAATATAAAGTTTTATTCTCCTGCACTCCTGCATTAGCCCAATGTCTAATAAAACAAGGTATGAAAAGTCTGTTGATTTGATATATGCAAGATTACATGGATTTTGACTCAGTGGGGATTTATTTAATGTAAATGCCAGGGATTTGCATGGGTCTTACTCAGATGCCCCCAGACAGCACACAGAAATAGGACCCATCACATTAAAACAGATGTAAAGTATTTGTCATGTACTGGAAACATTGCAGAGTTCATTTTGGAGATGGTCAAATAGGCATATCCTTACATGGGCTCTTGAACAATTTGGAAGTTGCATTTGCTAGTTGTCTGTATGGGAACGAACATCCGATGGCTGCAATCATGGGCAACAGTCTGCATTCCATTATGTACTTTATTAATGATCCTTTAGACAGAGCTTCCTAAACTATGAAGGGTTGGGGGTGCAGTGAGATTTGGTGAGAATGCCTGATTCCTTTCTTAAATAAACCCTGATATCCATTCTGAAATTCAGGATTTATAAGATGTCCAAGCAGGATGACTGAAACAGCAGTGCTTTCATGTAAAACGTTTATATTGAAGAACGTTATATCCTTTTACACACCAGCTTCCCAATAGGTATTACTTACACCACAGGTGCATACTGTACTATATATTCGATGGTATTCCTATGGAACTCTATCCTGAGCTCTACCACACTGGAGTCCTTTTTATGGTGAATATCACCTGTGGAACTATCCCATGCTACAATCTCCTTGATGGAACACACATAGACTACTCTACAAATTAGCCCTCTCTTTCTAACACTCATGGAATGTTCTATAACATACTCTATCTTAACTTTATTATTCCTGATACTGAGGCCTTCTGATCCCAGGCTCTTCAGTAACACCTGCAACCCTCCTGGATTGAAGCCAAAAAGACAGACCCATGTGCTCCCTCTGCTATGGGAACACATCCCACACCAGGGCATACAGTATGTACACTTCCTACCAGTTGGTATGACCAATATTGCACTTGTGTACATGCACACCAATTTTGAGTCCATTGCACTTAGCAAATTGTGGTGTGCACAGTTTTTAAAATATGTGCACAGAAATTTAAAACGCGTGCAAACTTTTTTTTACGCACATAGCCAAGATGGAATTAGAAGACATTGGGTATGACTAACTCTGTACATCCCCTACACTTGTTTCCTACCCCTCCTGGTCTTATGTTGATAGGTGGTCAATTTTTTTTGGTAGTCCATTTGCTGTTCACTAACACTGAAATACAAGATAATAAAGTTAAATAAAAATAAAGTTCAACTGTTCTTTGTTTGATTTATGTCAGTGTAGCTTGCATGAACTACAAATATATATCCAACATGTCAAGTAAATCTCATACTTTGCTACCTGAGGCAAACACATCTCTGAAGGATCTCTGATATCCATGTTAGTATACTACAGCTGAAGAGTTGGTGCAGTTTGAAGCTAAATACGCTAAGGGAATTTGACACAGAGAAATCTTACCCAAAATTGACTACACAGCAGATGTTCAAATAGAAACTGTCTCCCAGCGGGTCCTAATTGTCTACCATTATGTCTTCTTTCTGACATAAATAAAAGAAAGACTTAAAAAAAACACAAATTGTTGTGTAGGCAAAAAGAAAGCACTTTTATGGAACTGGGGAAAAAATTACAGCAAACTTTGCTTCTGGCTGTATGTCGTTTTTTGAAATGTTTCTTCCAATAATGAACCTCCCAAGCAACATAGGAATTGAAAGGAACATCTTGTTTTTGAGCCATCAAAATCCATCTGTTTTATAAAACCTTGCACTTCAGCAGCTAAATGATTGTCAAATGAGTTGGTTCAGCTTCGGCCACTTTTCTTTCTCTTAACCAACTGATGTTACTGGTTTCTCCAAAGAATTGTTTTGTAAAAACATTTTAGTCAGCATGGATTTCAAAGGTTCATAAAGTTCTATACGCAATATGCTCTTAATACTGTTTATTGAAGATTGTGATATTCCATTCAGTGAAGAAACTATAGGTGGGCTTTAAGTGGCCTACCGTGTGTATAAAGGCTCTCAATCTTTTCTTTGTTGATTAAATTGAATTTTCTTCATGTTAAGGAGATTATATTGATGGGCAATGAGGGGTCTTTAGAGGGAACTTGAATCCTTCAACTTCTGATGAAAAATATGCAACTGTGCCTATTGACACTGGGGAACTCTTTAGCTATTTCAGGCCTGGACTTGGTAGTATTTCCAGGGAGTTCACAGTGGCTTGCCTCAATAAGCATGCCAGACTTGCACAAACAGAATAGAATGCATGGAATACACACTCTAGAAGTGACGTAACCCCTCTAAAAAAATTCTCAAAACTATTTGCACTTGATTTGCTCCAAAAAAAGTGCAGTTGTGTTCTTTTTTATGCATTGAGTGTGATTCTGGTATATGCAATTACAGGGAATATGCTGCTTTATGGGTAAAAAGAAGTCAGAAGGTCTATAATATATAGTTAGCATGGAGTCTACCTCACCACTTTTCCCTCAGGGAGGGGGTCAGTGCTGATATTGCAGTCAATTTCATTGTGATTGGCTTTTTGCTTAAAGGGAATCTGTCATTAAGTGTATGGTTTACTTTTTAGTTCTAAATCCCACTGCACACTGTACTCTGCAAAAAATAACCAACAAATATATTTTATTTTAGCTGTAATATTGATGTGGATGGTCCATCTCTACACTGAGAAGGAGCCAGCTCTTCAGGATGGAACGACTTTGAGACAGCTATTGTTGCTCCCCTTCCCATTATATTTGCTATAACCCAAGTTGTGCTCCCTATCCCCAGCTAGTGGTAGACATGAGATAGTACTCAAGCTGGGGTTTTCCTGCTTGGGAGCTATTTTCATGACTTGGGTGGTGGCAAATACAATAGGAAGAGGAGTAAGAGTATTCATTCATACTCATTTCACAAGAATCTCACATTTTGAAAAACCTCTCTCATTATCACTAAAGTGTGAGGGAAACCAATGATGGTGCAGAATGGTACAGTGTAGGTGTGTAATCAATGTTTAAATAAACAACTTAAGTAGCTTGCTCAATCCCAGGGGACAGAATCCCAGGAAAACCATAACTAACAGAAAGCACCTGCTTTGCCTAGTATGATCTTCATTTGAAGTTTTTTTTTTTTAAATTAATACTTCAAAGCTAAATTGCAGTGTACAGTAATAATGGGGAAATCAGGGATGTAACTACAAAAGGCAGAGATGCAGAGTCAATCACAGATTAAAAACAACATTATAAAATAGAGGATCATTGGAAATTTGATTAACAAACTCATAGTAATTTTAATGGACAGCAGGAAGAAGTTCAAGTGAAGGTGGTAGCTCCAGGCATTCGCCCATCACTAGTATTTACATCTTTATGGGTGCCTTGTGGCAGGGGGCCCCTCTCCCTGGTGTAGGAGTTCATAGGTTCAAAAAAAGGGCATGCATGAGTGGATTGCACAAAAGGAACTCTAGACTTAGCACATACATAACTCTAGACTTGGACAGACATAATATCAAAGGCTATTTTGATACTAAACTCTACATTTTAGTATAGCTATGGGCATATGGTTTGCGTGAAATAGTGTAGGTGTGTGTGATGTATGTGTATGCTGGGATTTAATTTGGAGGTGTTGAACTTGATGGACTTTGTCTTTTTTCAACCCAAATTAACTATGTAACCATGTAACATGGTCAGTAGGTCCATGCTTCCCAGAACAACACTATCACTGTGCACTATCACTGTGACTTAAACTACTTACAAATGGCTAAAAGTAATCCAATTGAATCACCCTTAACACTAACTGACCCTCAACTCACCTATATACCTCGTCTCTGTGCCAGTCTCTACCCATCCAGTTCCTTCAAGAACAGTCCTGCACATTAAGCAGGTTCTTGCTTCACTGAAGTCCAGATAAGAAAGGGGTAAAAGGCTCCCCCCAGCGAACCCCCTGCTGCCTTCTAACTTTGACCTTCCCCTTTTCTACCAATGCATGCCTATTTGCTAATATTATAACCATTTTGTACTTGCTAGTAGCATCTAAAGTTAAGAAAATAAGCACCTTTTGAAAATCTTCATTGATATTTCACTTAGTCAGCAAACTTTGGGATAAAGCTGGATGTTCTTTAGGAGACCACAGCCTGGCATTCCAGGAGACTTTCCTAGAGGGGACTCAAGAATACAAGTGCATTGTTTTACAGTTTAAAGCCAAAACAAAGCTGAGCTCCTCTGTGCCCAGATCTGTTTGAATTGTGTGTGTCTGCCAACCTGTCAGTTGCAATTGCAGTTTTCATGTTAAATCATCAGTAAACGATACAAACTGTCAGCCGTTCAGCAAAACACAGCTGCTTGCGTTTGCCCTCATACGTTCAGTAGTTTTTAGCTTACCCTGTTGTTCTGTGTTGAATGAGTAATTGTGCTTATCTGCTTAATGCCAGTGCCACAATCAGTGGTCCAAAGCAAAGAGGTTGCAGATATAGCTACCGTCTTGACTTGACATGTGAAACCCCTATGTTTAAAAACAGATATCCCCAGTAATACTACCATATTTTTTTTGGGCTGGTGGTAAATCTTCAAGATTAAAAATCCTCGAAGAAAATAGGTGAGAAGAGAATTCCAGGAGGTCTGAAGTCTAACTTTTGGAGATGTATCCAGTTCTGGAAATGTTTTAGTGGATTGTGCCAATGTAGCTCTCACTGTTCTTCTCTTCATTCTTCAAACTTCTCTGAACTATATCTACTGATGCCTGAGACTGAAATAGGCAACTATAAAGAAAATTGTGAGGAGCAAAACAACATGGCCGATACACCTGTATGAAGTTTACATGACTAATAAAATATTTTACAAAGCCTTTTTCCATGGACCAACATTTGGTCAGATTTCAAGCTTCCAAACAACTGAAACAGACTTTAGTTGGGCATTGACAACACATCACACCCGCATAATAAGTTGTGTGGTGCATGGAGTTGGAGCCCAGAGCAATGCTGGATTTCCTTAAAAAAATGCACTGTGGGTAAAAGGTAGCCTCTGCCTCCAAAATAAATTGCATAGAAAGCAAACAACATGAAGGAACCAGAGGATTCAACAGACATTTTATAGTGGTGGAATGACATTTGCCAAGATGTATGCTCATTATTATCATATCATCGACTTTAAAGGGAAACTGTCATAGGAAAACATGTTTTTTTTTTTAAATGCATCAGTTAATAGTGCTTCTCCAATAGACTTCTGCACTGAAATCCATTTCTCAAAAGAGGAAACAGATTTTTTTATATTCAGTTTTGAAATCTGACATGGGGCTAGCCATTTTGCCAATTTCCCAGCTGCCCCAGTCATGTCACTTGTGTCAGTACTTCAGGAGGGAACTGCTTTCTGGCAGGTTGTTGTTTTTCCTTCTCAATGTAACTGAATAGTACGCAGTGAGACATTGGTTTTTACTATTGAGTGCTGTTCTTAGATCTACCAGGCAGCTGTTATCTTGTGTTAGGGAGCTGTTATCTGGTTACCTTCACATTGTTCTGTTGTTAGGCTGCTGGGGGGGGGGGTGATATCACTCCAACTTGCAGTACAGCAGTAAAGACTGATTGAAGTTTATCAGAGCACAAGTCACATGACATGGGACAGCTGGGAAATTGACAATATGTCTAGCCCCATGTCAGATTTCAAAATGAAATATAAAAAAATCTGTTTGCTCTTTTGAGAAATGGATTTCAATGCAGAATTCTTCTGGAACAGCACTATTAACTGATACATTTTGAAATTTTTTTTTTTCCCATGACAGAATCCCTTTAAGAATATTAAAAAAAAAAGCCAAAATGGCTGATTTTCTCATGTCCTCTATTTTTCAACCATCTGTCAATGCTTTTTATTGGTACACTGATCGCTGAAGAACATGATTAAGTCTGGAATTTGTAATTTGTGTTGTCAGGAAGAAGCTCTTTATACACACATTAATAATAATCTGCATGGATGTTTGTATTACTGATAGTCTTGTGCATGCAAAACTGTGTATTGATGGTGGCATATCAGTTTCTCATAATATTTAATCTGAGCGTTGTGCTATAAGGCAACACATTTTATCCCTCATATAAATTCAATATTCCTAGTAATTATTAATGCATATGCGGTGCCCCTTCTCTCGATAACCCCCTCCTCCTGTAATGCAACTCTCATCTGCCGCCCCACAATATGTAAATACATAAGGGAATCAATACTAGGTATATCATATAAAACACCAACACTGAAGCTATTATTTTTTAATTTGCACAACCACATTCATGCATTAGCAGTCTGACAAGCAAGGGAGACTGATCATGTATGACAGTTTGGAAGCTCCAGACTCCAGAACATTTCCTTTTTTTATGACTAGCCACAAAATGAAGTCTTCCAAAATTCATATCTAAATTATAAAAAAAAAAAGCAAAATGTGTTTTAAGGTGGATCATGAGCAAACCTTAAGGGAAATCCCATCGGAATATTGCCTAGTACAGGGAGGTTAATTTGTAAAGTTTTTTGACCACCTTTTATTTTAGGCAGTCACCATATGAGTTACTTCCAGCTCGTGCTGGGCCTGTTTAGATTTGGAAAGGGGTTGCTGTTTCCCTTTTCAGGTTATTGCTTTCCATGGTAGTTCCTGGCCAGGGATGCCAGGTATCTCCAGTCTTTAAAAAAAGGAGTCAACTTATGTTAAATGAGAACTCAATCCCCTTCCTAATAAAAACCTCTACCCCATACCCTCCATGGTCCCTCCCACCATGCCCCATAGCTGGTAATTACCCCTTGAGGCAGAGTCAGTCCAACAGAGCTCATGGGGGCCATCTTCAGCTGCTTTGTTAATCTTCAGGTCTTCTTGTGGTGCTTCGGTAATTTTCAGCACTTTTGGTGCTTGCACAGTTTTTAGCGAAGTGGGAAAATGCTCCTACTGCACATGCACCAATATGACGCTTCCTTACTGAGATTACCAAAGTGGCTGAAGATGGCCAAAAGCTCTGTGAACTCCTCTGCAC
>CM044438.1:647073-673185 GCA_024363595.1 Xenopus borealis
GTTTTTCATACATAGTGAGAAAAAACACCCCTATTTGTCCAAAAAACTTAAATTTACAGACGTTGTGGATTTTTTCATATTCAGAGAGACTTAGAGCTTTTTTATTCAGATAGTTAACATTTTTTTCCTTTGTTAGTTTATATAAAATATACAAAAAGCTCTAATACCATTAAAATTGGACCTTCAATAATGGGCCTCCAAGAGATGCCTCTCTTGATATCTTTCTCTGTTTAATAACATTCAGTGCATTTAGGTAAAGTTAGAGGGGTTACAGGAGCTGACAAAAACAAATTCAACTATGAAGGAAGGAAAAAAGGAAAGAAATTGCAGGGGGTGTGCCCCATATCCACATGGGGCAGTGACCCACATATGTCCAGTAACTATTCCAGGGGGTGCATTGGTTGTCTGTCATGTTTGATTAGCATTTACTGTAGGTGGCTGATGATCATTTTCTTCAGATAAGGCTCAAATATTGTGGAGCCTTATTATTTATATAGGATCATTTGAATAGCCTTGAATCACCTTGTAGATTGTAAATGTTTATACGAAAAAGAATCCTGGTCTCGCTGCCAAACCTAATTCTCTTCTTGTTCTCTAGTAGTTAGTAACTCATCTGTTTTAAATAAGATTCTTCTCTTAACAAATGAACTGTCTCGATCTGAAATGATATGAGCAGCACTTTATAGAAGGAAATGACCTTAATGGTCACTTTCTGCTTTTTAACCATTAGTCACAAATTGACTATTTTAGCATCTAAATTAGGGTTCACATTTTCCCATTAAAAATCAGTATAAAGAAAGTGCAGACCTCATTCACCAAAATGGACCTTTAAATGATCTTTTAAAAGAAAGAAAATTGAGAACAGGATTCATCCACTTTCTGGCTTCTGCTCTCACTGCAGTAAGATCCCTTTGGCAGTCCAGTCCCTCAGAAAAGTTACCTAAAACGGTTCAATGTTTCAGAAAAGGCGGTACGATTTCTACTTAGGAAAAAAAAATCCTAATTTTATATGAATGAATTAGAAAGTGAAAAACATTTCTCTTCAAATGTCTTATCTTGTAGATTGAAGAGTTGAAAAATTTCGACATAAAAAAGCTTGCTCCATCTGTAGGTGCAATCATCCACAGAAACAGGGAAGGTAGTGGAGCTTTACTGGGTTAAAATAAAAGTAAAAGGGTTTGCGAGACTAGTCGGCAGGCACTAAATTTGCTGAAACATTTTTTTGCTATTCTCTGAACTCACTGCTGGTTCTGACTATGGAAACGGTACACATTGTCTCTGAATCTACAGGTATTGTGGAGTTGATTTAACTCTAATTTCTTTCATTAGTCAGTATTGATGGGCAAAAGGCGAAAATATGGCAAAAATGCATTGAAGTCTATGGCTGACAAAAATATTTTTGACGCGCAAATTTTGCAGGAAACATATTTTTTCATCCATTAGAGTCTATGGGCATCATTTTTGTGATGAAATTTGAAATTACAACCTCAGTAGGTACAGAACTAGGTTCCTGGTCTACAGTGGGGATGAACAAATACCGATTTGCTGCAAAATCTGACATTTTGTGAGCTGTGAATTGTTTTTTGGAATTTAAAAAAAAATACACGTTAAACTTTTGCTTTGCATTTGTATCACCAGAGTGAAATTAACCAGGATGAAAAAGAAATAAAACTGATGCCATTTAATAATCAAATAACCACAAATCTTTTGTGTTTTATGGGATAATTGCACATAATTCTGCTGTTTGTACTATTACGAAGATTAAAATATGATTTCCAGTAAAATGTTTTGTTTATATTTAAAAAGTCCAATTTTTTTACAGGCAAAAAATCCTTGTTGCATCTCCTTTCTCCACTCTTATTTAGCTGATTGTATCTGGTGGTTTTGTCACAGCATCCAGGCACAGAGAGAATATTCAAGTGCCACTTACTTTGGCCATTTTTCTGTTTCTGTAACTTCAGTGATTGAACCGAATCAGCTCAATTACTTAGAGATAGAGACAATAATCTTATTTCCGATGAGCTGATGAATATAATTTATTGTGGCATGTTGCTGACATGAAGTGAGCATTGCCTTCTCTCTAATGGGTAATACGAGCAAAGACCAATGACCTTGCAATAAGGTGATCGAGGATGGAATTGTTGAGCAATAGATTTGAAACCATCTTCATTCTTGATGGCCATTGTTGAGGAGCACAAATGCTGCTTTCTAATGACAAATGAAAGAGCATTATAAATGTATGCAGCACCTTCACATAAGTAGCTATGCTTTGCTACATAAAAAAGAATCCTGACTAATGGCGGGGATGCTGTTGGGTTTTGTTGACTGTCTGTCTCCATTTAAATGCTAGAAAGTATAAATGAGCACAAAAAACAATTGTATACCTACACACACACACAAACATATAAACACACACATATTGTATATCTTCAAAAATGTGGACAAAAACTGAAGGGGAAAATTGATGCACATTCATAAACTGCCATCTCCATGCCTGGTTGCTGCATCATGGAAAATATATCTCCTAACCAAAGCATTAGTCTTACAGACTGGTCAAACTCTGTCGGAGAGAGTACCAAATAGTGATGGGCGAATCTATCCCGTTTCGCAGAAAAAATTTGGGAATTCCCATAGAAATTCACGAATTGGCGAAAAATTCATGAATGAGTCACGGCTCATTTTTGACGTGCGTTGTGTCGATTTTGACGCGCGGTACGTCAGTTTTCACGTCGTTTATGACACGCGGCGTGTTATTTTCGACGCGTCACATAATTTTCGGTGCTCAACTCGTTTTTTTTTTTGCTGGCGTTTCGCGAATTTATTCGCCGGCGACGAATCGTGGGAATTCGCAGGTGAATTCGCACCTAGCAAATAAATTCGCCCATCACTAGTACCAAAGAGTAATATGTGCTTTTAAAGGTTTAAGAGCAATATTAAAGGGTGGGTTTAGGATTCTAGCCTATTGATTTTAATGCATTTGGACAAAATAGATGAGCGTATAATAATTGTCACGGGTGTCAACATTTTTTTGACGCCTATTGACTTCAATGCATTTTGTGAGTTTTTTGCCGTTTTGCTTTAAATTTAGCAAATTATTAAGCGAAATGGGACAAATTCGCCTATCACTATTCCAAACCTTCAAACGCTCCCTTAAAACACACCCATTTAGGGAAGCTTATTCAATGTACATTAATTAAACCATCATAACTGTATCATAAATCACAAATTTGTTCCTGAAATCTCTCAATTGTACCCTAATCCTTTAGTTTGTAATCTCTTTGTGAGTAGGCCCTTCTATTTGTATTGTAAAACCTTGTTCATTTTACCATTTCTTCCTTGTTCATTATAAACTAATGGAAAACATTGTGTAACTTGTTGGCACTATATAAATGATGATGATGATGATGAGATAAGGAAGGATGTTATCAAATTAAGTCAAGAACAATGGAAAATTGTGGAAGCCTGAACATGTAAAAGAGCTAAGGAACACAACCCATATCCTAACAATTATAAACTAACAACACAAGAAAAAGCAGGTATAATGGCTTTTTAAGAAGAGAAGAACCAGTAGAGGCTCGCAATTGGGTGGAATTTGCATTATGTGGTGCTTCTGGACAATAAATAACCAGTTGTCTACTGAATTTCGCATCAACTTCCCCACAATAAGGAGTCTCTGCTAGATAGTTATTGTGTGTTCATTCGCTATAATTGCTGTCATGGGGGAATTGTCTCAACAAACTGAGTTAAAATGGCGCCTAGGGCAGAAATGATAAAGCAAACAGTCTGCCCATAATCAAGTCAAGAGAAAATGTTGTCATCGCCACTGGTTCCTAATTACAAAAATGTATGCTAATTTGATCAGGTGCAATCAGAGGAAAAAGGAATGGAGAGACTGCATCATCATTTAGGTTAGATTACTGTCTGTTTGCAGTATACAATACTGTTGGTTTGTACTGTAAGGGGCACATTTACTAAGGGTTGAAGTGAATATTCGAATAAAATTAGAATTTCAAAAATTCTGATTTCAAAGTAATTTTGGGCTACTTCAACTCTCGAATAACTCAAAATTCGATATGAATTGAAAAATTTTTAAAATTCAAATTTCAAAGTACTGGCCCTTTAAGAATCCTTCGATGCGATTGAACGATTTGAAAGATTTTTTATTAGATAATATACAGCTGTTTTCAATTGAAAAAAAGTTCATTGGTTGAATTTCGAAGTTTTTTCACTCTGGAATTATAAATATGCAAATCTGCCAACATAATCTAGTGTCAATTGAGTGTCTCATAGCAACCTAAGAATACTGTGTGATTATATTTTATTAAAGGGCACATTTAGGGGAAGTGAAAATTCAAATAAAATTAGAATTTTTGAAATTCGATTTTCAAAGTAATTCGAAGTTTTTTCACTTCGAAAATTTGTCCCTTAGTAAATCCACCCCTAAGTCTATAAAGTAGAACTAAAGAAAACGAATAGGCCTCATTATTTTCTTTATAAAACAAATATAAATTTTTTTTACACACATATGTTTGTGCTTGTATTATATTTAGTGTTTCTCATACAGGTGTATTACTGTATATATATTTAGTACATAAAGTATTAGTCTTACGTAATTTGGTACCCAAACCCTTACGGCTGTAGAAGGAGATCTTTGACAGATGTAGCCATCAGGTAAAAACAGTGGAGGACAACCGTAAATGGAACCCTCCTTCCTCTTAGTGCTTCCCTGAATATTTTGATGCAAAGATCCATCTGACAAACCATTTTCTCTTCATCAATATTAGAAGCTATTAAAGGTTGAGAAGAGAGCTCTGTCTTCCGCCAGATGGTAGCAATGGGCAAAACAACCAATTTTTGGTTCGCAACAGATACAATTGTTTTGTTTGTTCTAAAAATGTGAATAGGCAAATTAGGTTTCCAATTCCATTTGGCCAAATCATTTGTGGAGGATATCACATTCCATGGAATGAAGGAATGAAGGTTTGGAATGAAGGTTTGGAAGCCTGAACTTCCTTTTAGCTGATACCAACTAATCCAACATGAATTAAAATGTTGGCAATTGAATTATGCATGTTTAATGTATAATTCCCAGAATGTGGAAACCCCCCTGCCATATCCCAAGTGGTTTGGATAATAGACCCATGAGCATCATTTTATTTTTGTATAAAAGACATTTTGTGAAAAGATTTCTTAGGGGAGAAGGATCACTCTCTCACTTTAACCTTCATTTTTTTTAAATAATGCAATGAGAAAGATGTAATACTAAGATCTATGGATAAATCTGCAGAAAACATTTTGCTGTTCCTGGTTCCCTGCAAATGTTTTCTATTAATCATTTTCCTGCTACAGGGAACTTAAAAAGCAAATCTTGACAGGGTAATAAAATCCCTCCTCCCTTCCCACTGAGCTCCCTCTCTTTCCTTATAATCCGATTTTCTTTCCCTCACGTATTCGCCAACACCACGCTGAGGAAGAGTTAAGGACAACCATTGCACTGGATTTTTTTTCTTCCAGCAAGTGAATTTTATTGATTGCCTATCCATTGCTCAGCTCAACAGAGACAGAGTGAGAGATTGCTGATACGTGTTAAGTTTGGAAGACATTTGTATAAGCCAGTGACCCTTAATCCACTTGTGTGTGTGGCCTTACACTGCTCAACCTAAATTAACAGTGACACTGATGACAAATGTTATCTCGCTGGATGTTGTCAGCTCTGTGCTTGGCCGTATGGTTGCACCCGCTTCTCTAGAAAAGCATTTTTCAAATAGCAAAGGATTCAGCATTGAAGGTTACCTGAAATTGTTTTGTTGTGCAGAGCAGTGAAGATCAGAGCCATTCATAAATATTAATAAGGCACTGCAAGTTTCACAACCTTCATGGTTTCCATTCCTGGGGAGAAATTTGGCTTGAAGGATTTTATTTTTTGACATTTGGGTTAATCCGAAGAGGAACTACTAACTGTCTTCTGCTATGATGGTTACCCAGTATGATTAGATTATAGCCAACCTGCAAGATCTTCTGAGCATATGTGTCCTTTTTTGAAACTCATGTTTTGCAATGAACCAACACTGACAAATTTGTTCCGTGTACTCATCATGTGACCTTATATTGAGGGGCCTGTCAAATCAGTGCATTAAGTATATATAGGCACAATTTCCAATTTCTGAGGTTGTGGTGATAAGGCAATTTTAAAGAAACAAAGCGAACAACTCAATGCAGATGTTCACAAACTAAAGGGCAGGTTGTAGATACAAAGAAGACAATTTAAGGGTGCAACCAGAAAACCATCTTGGGAGCCATTTGGGGTGGCTGCATATTTGCTGTTATATATATTCCTAAAAATTTAGACTGCTAGGCAATCTTGGATATTCATGGTAACTTTAACCTTCATATTAGGTGGGACAAGGAGGATTTTAAACCCAAAAACCAATTGGCTTGATGATAGCGTATTTTACATTTAAAATTTAAATAATCCAACCAGATAACATCTGGTGTAGGCCTTAATAATTACCCAGTTCCACTAGTTTATTTCTTTAGATATTTGTTTGTTCTTTATGGGTTCTATCATGTATTATACCAAATAAAAGGCAGTATGATTCCTTGGCTTTACAATCAACAAAAAATGGTTCTTCTGTTTTCAGAATCCATAAATGGTTAGTATAATGTCCCACTGAATGTATTGATGAATATATTGCAGGGGTACTGCCCTCCTCTATCCCTTCCTTGAAATGTAAATCATGCTCCATGGAACTTGAGGCTATGTGGTTTCAGACACTGTCCAAACCAACCCTCTCGTCCCTTGCCAACACAAGATAGTCACTAGTTTTTCCATGCAAAGTTACCTAACATCCTCAAGCTGACCCCAATCTTACTTGCCAGAATTGGTTCAGTTATCTCAACATTTAACAGGTATTGAAAAAAGTCTACTACTATATGATTTAATCATTTATTTTCCCCTTTTCATAAGGATTAGCTGAAAGTAATTCTATAGGCCGTTCGACTATTTTAAATTATGCTGATGCGAACAAAGGTATCTTTGTTGCGCAATTACTCCATCCCATTAGGAAAGGTTTTCAGGAGGACTGTGCTGTGCTTTATAATGAAAAAGAAAGAAGAAAATGCCTTGCTTTTGAAGCCAAATCCCCATGCAATCCCTGTGTGTTTGAAAAATAGAGTTAAGAGTTGAAAGGCAGATCTTATCATTGAACACAGTAAAAGGACTGCAGAACATAGAAGTGTCCCTCCCACTGGGGTTGGAGAGGCCTGCAGCATATTACTGTGTACACCAGCAATCAAATGTTTTTTAACCCCTAGACTGCCATGCTGACAAGTTTAAGTATTGCACTAAATGCAGCTCAGAAAGCCGACGCAATGGAATGTGGTTGTGTTGTATAGAAAGAAGCAATGACCAGAAGCATAGTAGAAATGGGTCACATTATATTGTAGAAGGCTTTAGTTAAGAAAAAAAACAACAAAACAAATCCTTTTAAAGTTTACCTCCACTGCTTTGGGCAAAAAATTTAGTTTGGAATATAGAAAATAGAACATACATACAGTTATGAAGTAGCAGATAAAACCTCTTTAGCCTTATTATTGCCCTTACTAACTGATACAGATTCACAACTGTTAGGCCAGGATCTGTGACTTGATAATCTCATCAACCGATGTATTATGTCATCTGTCAACCCACATAATACACTTGTAATTGTCCTACCATGGTGATCATTTTATGGTCATCTGTCAAAAGTTGAGTCCAACAAAGCATGATCACTGTTAGTCTTCACCAATTAAAATACAGTAGGAATTGCTGATCTGAAGTCCTCATCAATCTTCCGGATGGCAGCAAAAAGTCATTATGAGATTGTTGCACAATGTACAAGTAACGTTCAATAGTACAGATGTACTTGTTCTCTTACAGATTCAGCCAATGTTATTCCATGACTTTATATACAGACGAGCTGATAATCCTATCTATATTTGTATTGTGTCAGCAGTTATTCACACTGCCCTCTTTGGTTGAACTTCCACATAGCATATTTGTAAAACTTTCTTTCTAATTCTAATCTAATTTGAATTGTACAGCCAAGTTGATGATGATGATATGGTCAACTGTCAACAGTTGTGTCCAACAAAGGGAGGCAACCCTTAGTCTTCAGCCATCCTCGGATTTTAAAGACGCTTGTGATGTCATAAAAGTGATAGGAATTGCTGACATGGAATGCTGATTTTAAGTCCTCATTTCCTGGATTGTAGAATAACACTCTTTTGGATTGGAGTAGAGCACAACAGTCACACATGAGAGTACAGCTGTAACCACTCTCTTACATATGCAGCTAATGTTATGCCAGGACTATATATAAGTGATCTGATAATCCCACGAATTGCTGTATTGTGTCATCTGTCAATCAGATTACCCTCTATTGTTGAATTTACATATCACAGATTTGTAAATCTGAAATCATTCTACTTGTCTGGCCTGTTAATCATTATACAGTCAACACTTGTGTCCAACAAAGCGTGACGACCTTTAGTATACACCCTTAGATTTTAAAGATGTTTGTGATATCAAAGTAATCAGAATTGCTTATATTCAGTTCTGAGTTTAAGTCCTCATCAATTATTGGGATTGGAGAAGTCATTGCGGGAGGTGATAGCTGTCATGCAAGAACAAGTAACACTCAAGAGTACAATTGTACCCATTCTCCTAAAGATGTGTCCAAAATTATGCTACGACTTTATATATTAACATCAACGTTTGAATGATGTCCTCAGTCAACCATATTGCCTTCTATGGTTTAATTTCCATATAGATTTGTAAGGCTGAGATCATTTGCTGGCCTTTTGATGATTATATGGTCATCTGTCAATAGTTGTGTCCAACAGAGCATTACCACCATAAGATTTTAAAGATGCTTGTGATAGCATCAAACTTATCCAAATTGTTGATCTGCAATGCTGATTATAAGCTCTCACCAATCATTTGTATGACAATAGCGTTTCCTTCATATATACAGTATTAGTAGGGACACATTAAATGACAGCACTAAAAAGTGTGTCTGGATTAAAGCATAATGTGCTTTCTGGTTAAACCAGGACACAGTTTTTGAATGTTGGTCATTAATTTTTATGCAGTCATTAAACACCTTGAATTTAAAGCACAACTCCAACAAATGTCTTCTATAATTTAGATATGTGTTGGCCACTGTTCAGCCACACTGAACTTAAAAAATAACTATGTTCATTTTAATCTATCTATATTGCTCTACTATTACAATCCTAACATTCTGACCATTAGCATTTCTATTGTAGATCTTTATGCACCCCAAGTGTGCCGTGAATTGAGATACATTATGAAATGACAGGAGCGAAATGCATAGCCTCTCTCTCTCTCTCTAGCCGCAGTGCAGTATTCAGGTTTATTCTCCCTTTATTGTATAAAATATGAGAGACATAACTTGCCTTAAAGATTGCCTTGCCACAACCACTTATCTTTCATTGACTTCCATAAGTCTTCTTAACGTCTCTAAATTCCTACTTTATGAGATTATGTTATACATTTTTCAAAGCAAAACACACAGGAAATCAAAATACTATCAAGAATCTACTTTTTCTTTGAATTCACAAATATACATTTAAATTTAATTTAAATTTTTATCTCTGAATAAAAAAATAAATTATTTTCTAATGGAGCTGTGAGACATTCTGCTAAAGACAAAGCCAAGCAAATGTTTTGAAACAATGAGGTTGTTCTTTTGGAAATGCACCTGTTCTCAACATGAGCACTCAATGATTACAACTGTACAAATCAACCCCAGTTCAGCTGAATCAGGTTGAGTTTGGGGGCAAACTGTTGTGGAAACAACAGGGGAAAGCATTTGTAAGCTTACTCACAGTATATTTATTATACCCAGTAGGCAGGTTGGAAAAGGATCAGAATTTTACCTCCTGTCTGTGATCCTAAAACCATATGGGAACCTTAATGAATGTAGGTGAGAACTGCATTGCAGTTTGCTCATTCTAATTGTTAGGTTCCTAACATCTGATAAATGTGGACACATCAGATGTGGATGTAATTTGACACCATGGTCTCTAAGTCCATAACCTTCTGGACCTATTTAAGGATACTGATTGGTTAAATGGTTCTTTCTTAAGAACAAATCAGTCATGTGCTATCCTGCTCTCCCCACTTGTAATCTGACCTTTCCCTTGGTCTTGCTTGTTTGCCTCCAAGCTGATCTCTGTTTTCCACGACATGAGTTCTTGTACTGAACATCTACCTTTTACCTCAAACAAGTCTTGCTTTGACTATGATTTAGTGTTCTTTGGTACCTCACATTGGACTATGTTCAATTAATTGAAAAGAAAGTATCTCATGGATTATCAAATGAAAACTCATGGACAAGAACATGAAAAGAGAAAAAAAAAGGTTCTCCTAATTCAGTACCATAGACGTCAAATAAAGTTTTCTTATGATAAAGAATGAGTTGAATTGAAATGCATCGGAAATTGAATATTATCCTCCTTCAACAGCTTTAGCTCCTCAGGCAAATCCCATGTTAGCATAAATCCTTTAGTGGCTACTACCTTGATTCCATGGTAAGTCTGATTCTAATGTAATTGTATAGGGCCCTGTTTGAGCAATAAACAAGAAGTGACGTGTGGATAGGCAATGGTGATTTTACTCACACCTATTCCATTAATATCCTATATGGATAATGTTTTTTTTATTTCAAGGATAATTGCAGTTTTTTCCAAACGCCTACCAGACATTCAGTAGCTTAGAGTGATGACAAGCGAATAATATATTCAGTGAATATGGTTCAATGGATATGGGTCAAATCAGGGGGGGCTGCTATTGTGAAGCAAGGTAAGAAACAGCATGTAACTAAACAAAAAACACTGGTAACTTTAAAGGGATACTGTCTAGCAGAATTCTGCAATGAAATCCATTTTTAAAAGAGCAAACAGTGTTTTCTATATTTAATTTAGAAATTTGGCATGGGGCTAGACATGACATCCATTTCACAGGTGCCCCCAACCAAAAAACCCAGCCTTTTCCTGCTTGGTTGCTATTATTATGTCTACCACTAGATGGGGCTATGGAGAACAACTAAAGTTGTGAGGAAGTACAATGAGAAGGGAAGACACAATAGCTGTAAAAAAACAGTTCTGTCGTGATAGTACTGGCTCAAAATCAGGCAAAATTCACTGACTTGGCTGCCTCCACACCAATGCTTTAGCTAAAAAAAATAAATGCTTTTGTTAGTTCAAGAATAAAATTTTAAATGGAAGAGTGAATTGTAAACAAAATAAAAATTAAGCCATAAAATTATGAAAGAATCCTTTAAGAGTTGAAATTTCAGTTGTTAAACCAAATTCTAGTGATATAACCCCCTTGACCCATGTTGATGCTGAATGTGTAAGGCAGAAGAGTAAGAGGGTGCTGCACTTCAGGGCATCTTGAGGTCCAGAATCGCCCTAGGTTGAACACAGTCAATAGCACTAGAGTTGGTCTCCAATTTGGAATTATTTGTGCAAGATGTAAAGTGCATGGGTCTCAGTAATCGGTGAAGACAAGCAGAGTAGTGACAGATTTATCTAGAATCAGGTTAGTTATTATGCATCTTATATCTCCAAAGCTATGAGATGCATTATGACAAAATATATGTACGGTCTGGTTGGCCAACCCTAGCAGACACCATAACAGTTGGGGTCACAGTCTCTAGTATTATAAGTTAATACTAGAAGGTCCCATGCATACTACCAGGCACCAGGTGATGAACAGTAGCTTATATTTCTATCATATGATATTTCTATCATAAAGAGGTATAAAAGGAATAATGAGGAGACTCACCTGCCAGGGTCTTGTCTATGAAAACAGAAGTCAGTGTAGATGTAACATAAGTAAAGGGTGAAGAACAGGAAAATATTGCTATAGAGACATAATATATAAAATGATATAAGTAGCAGAAAGGTAACTGAAAATACATTCCTTTATCATCCCTGGAATAAAAATACCTTAATCTGATTAAGACTAGGGATGAGCAAATCTTTTTGCTAAATTTTGCCACAGAAATTAACCCATAGATTTCAATGGGAGAAATAAAATGACACATAAAATGTGCAAAGAAATTTTGCTTTGCGCAAATGCAATATACCTTTTGCGAACCCGGAAACTGTTTAGCGACCACTTCCGCCTGCGGAATGCCGTTTGGGAATTTTACACTTTGCGCTAATGCGCTGTCAATGTAAGAAAACTTACTGAAAAAGTCGCAATGTTTTCTCCAAAAGATTACGACACCTTCAAGCGCTTCTTAAGAGCGCGCAATTATAATCCGCACTGCGCAATAACGATTCGCAATGCAATAACCGTTTAAGGAACAATATTACATTGCAAGATGTGGATTTTACTCTTATTTGTGCGCAATGTTTTTCTCTTTGCGACTTTAATTACATCCCCCCATAGACTTTCATGCGTTTTGGCCAATTTTCACCAGCAGGTCAAGTTCGCCCATCCCTAGTTAAGACTCCCCCAACAGACAAATACCAAAATTAACCTTTAGTTACTACTGAAGTATAAATTAGTTTGATGCTTCTTTTCCATACAAATTCTGCCCTCTGGCTCTTGACAGGTACCAAACAACTAATTAGAAATATAGATGCCTGTAAACTACAGGTTATTACTAGAAAGAAGCAAAGTGGCTGATGTAAAGTATAAGCCACACAGAGATGCCACATCTTATACAAATAAAGTAATGTTTGCTCGTATAAAGAACTATCCTATTACAGCTGTGATTATTCCAGACAGCAGGGCCTAATGTACCTTGAAATAAGTTTTTGATATGATGAAGTAATTTAAGGAACTGCCTAAAGATGAATCAGATGCCCAGAAGTTTCTAGAGGTTACTAAACTGAGAAAATATACTAAAGGAGAAGGAATTGAATGACGAGAATACTCATGAGGGATTAGAAATACTGCATGATCAGGAAAAAGACAGAATTTTTATTTGTTTGTGCCCTTTTTGTCTAAACCCTGGCCATACAGAACTATTAGGGAATTCTCCAGTTTCCATAGAGATGTGCATCTTTTAAACATGAAGCAGCCTGAGCTTGGGCTGAACTAGATGTACTATTTCTCTCTCTTCCTCTTGCAGTTTCTTTCTTCTTTCTGTTTTTCCACTTCCTATTCTTTATTCTCCCTTTTCTTTTCTTTACTACCTATAATTTATCACCCTTTTCTTTTCACGTCTTATGCTTTATGTCCCTTTTCTTTTTCTTTCCTTTATCTTCCTTTACTTTTCTTTAACCTAGTAACATTTCTCTCACTTTCTTCCTCTCATAGTTTTTCCTTTATCTTCCTTTTCCTTCATTTCCTATCTGTTATCCTCCTTTTCTTTCACTTTCTATCTTTTATCTCCCTTTTCTTTCACTTCCTATCCATTATCTTCCTTTCATTTCTTTCACTTCCTATTCTTTATATCCCTTTTCTTTCACTTTCTATCCATTATCTACCTTATCTTTTTCTTTCCTTTATCCCCCTTTTCTTTTGTTTCACTTCCTATCCTTTTATCTCCCTTTTCTTTTTCTTTCCTTTATCTCTCTGAAAAATGAGAGTGAAAGTGATACAGAGGCTTTGCTGAATCCAATGCCCAGAAACATTGAACACCCAACTATAATGTACACACCCCTGTTATTTTATAAATGAAATAGCATAATATTACATAATACTGAGGATTCTGTAGTGATGAGTAGTAGTGATTCTGTAGTGATGAGTGAAAATTTTCCATGTTTCACTATGAAAAAGACACCTATAGACTCCCATGGGCAGAAAAAATTGTGCCCTTCAAAAAATAGTCACTCAGCAAAAAATAATATCACCCATAAACTCCAATGCATTTGGCAGATTTGCAAATTATTGATGAAGTGAAATGAGTCAGATTCACACATCACTAATGATGTAAATCTGACCAAATTTGTCCCAAAAAAATTCTCAAAACTGCCCAATAAATTGCAAACAGCATTGAAGTCAATAGGTATCAAAAAATTTCATGCGATCGAAAGTCAATTGGCCTTTTTCTTTTTAGTCTTAACAACTTTTTTTTGTCTCTGTGACTTTTTTGCCCAAAAGCATCAAAGTTAATGGCCATTTTTTCTTATGGTGACTTTTTTGGTCTCGCAACAATTTTTTTTTGTCTTTGTCAGGGATGGTTTCTCCACCTTAACATAAATCGCCTCTTTGAAAGAGGTGTGAAAGAGGCAATTCATGTTAAGTTGGAGAAACCATCCCTGAACAGAGGCGGGGGCCTTTGACACCACCTGTATGCTACATACAATGCTGTTCTCACATCTGTTCCCCTGCAGTTTCAGAACTCTTGACACATCCATTTATACAACTCTCACAAGTAACACCTGTGTCTAGAAGTTGTATGACACATTGGTAATCCTATCACTGTAACTACACAGAATCAACAACACTGTGAATTTCTGATGCCACCTCTCTGAAGAGTTACAATATGCTGTTGTGGTTGAATTGTTGGAAGAGTCTATATGCCGAGAACTCCCCTACACAGTCAGTTGAACTGAAGAAGCTGCTCGGATGAGCAGGGAAATGTCTTCATTAAAATATCTCAGCAAGTCCAGTTGCTTTGCGCTACTTTTGATAAATAAACTATAGCAGCATTTCTGAAGCAAACACACCAGTTTTAATATATTTGCTTATCAAATATGTTTACAATGCATGCATAAATAACATACATTATCCCACCACTCATGCTATCCATCTCACAGGATTTGGACACATACTTTTTACATTGATAGGTTGGTGCAAAGTCATTGTTTATGTGGTGATGTTAAAGATCCAATTGCTCCTATTCACCCATGGCCAGACATTAGTACTTTAACTATCTTATCTAGCCCAGATCTTTATATTTCCTGATTCTACACAAATTATTTTCCCTTTGGTCTGTTCCTTGTGTGCTCTATTGCTACATGTTGTGACCTCTGCCTATCTGAACACACTTTTTTATTTTGATTGACCTGCCCAGTTTGATTGTTCTTAAGTTCTGGAATTTTGTATGTATGAAGACACATTTGTTTGTGAGCATCTAAGTCTTAGACCCAAGGCCAAAGGTAACCATTACAGATCTCAGTTCCCCACCATGCCGCTACTTATGACAGTAATCATAATTCATGTTTGAAGACAATGCATGGAAATGATGTGCCTCTTTTTATCTCTTTATAAACAGTTTTATCTTCTTCTATGACTATGGGAGGAAACTGGTTTAAAATACTTTTTCCATATTCACAAACAGAAATCTTCATCTTTGGGCTCTCAGAGCCAAACTCATAGGTAATTCTATTTCTATTCTATTTCTGTAATAGGCTGAGACTGTTCATATATTTTTTCCTTTCAAGATCGTATCTTGGTGGCTTTCCAAGTAGGGCCAACCAAGGACAATTCTAATTGGTCCTTCCAATGTGGGATTATAAATAAAAACCTCCACTATTTCATACTATAAATATCTAATTGCTGTGGGAGTATGCCCAGGGCATTGGGTTTTGTGGTTGATCCCATTAGACCTGGTCCAAGACTGAAAATGAAACCATTTATAAAATATATAAAATAGTTTGACCGTTACATGACATACAATGAAAATACACATGTGAAAGAATGGAATTTTCTTCTGTTGGGGGACGATTTAAAATATGTGACAACTGATGCCCAGTATTATAACCATTAGTCTTGTTTAGTGAGAAGTGAAATTTTAACTGTGAAAAAGATATCCATAACTCCAATGGGTAAAAAAAGTTTTAGCACGTCAATAAATGCATTTGTTGAATTTTTTACTTTTCTCGTGCAGGAAAAGGGAAATGGGTCAGATTCGCCCATCACTAGTCTTGTCATTATAGTATTTATACCAGATCTTCTAGAGCCACTTCCTTTGTTGAGTTTCCTTTTCACCAGGTACATAATTAAACCCATTGTTATAACTTATAACCCAAATTCATACATTTACTCAAGTATATTTCTCTAAAGGAAGGGATATCCGCAGGCATTATTTAATATATAATATATAATAAAGAAAACTACTTACTGTCATGTTGGTGGTTTTCTTGTCTTTTTCTATGTGATATTCCTCAGTGTGAAATATTCCCTGAGGATTGCTATACTAACTACTGAATACATATACCAGTTATACATTATTTGGTCTTTTCAGCACATTTAGGGTGTTACAGATAAAATTCTCTCAAGCTTGAATGCCAATTAAAATGCTGTCCCCTGAGAAATCAACAGGAGACCTTTGGGAGTGTATATCAATCGGGCAAGTTTGATTTTTTTTCGATCCAGGACTGCATCGGCTAGTTGATGTGGTCCTGCGACTTGTCGGTGCCCATCTGCATCATTGTAATCTGGTCATTCGGCCCCAGGGCCAAATGTTTGGATTAACCCAATATCACCCTGCCATTAGTGGGTATATCGGGTTAAGATCCCATAATTTGCCAAGGTTGCCAAACGAACAGATCTAATAGTGTGTGGCACACTAACAACTTCATGTAAAGGAAATTTTAGCCTTTGTTTTTCTCTTTCTTTAAAGCTTCCCCTACAGCGTGGATCCCCCAAATGCCTACATAAATATAATGGCCTCCTTCTATACCTAAATATCACTAAGCACAGCAGATATATTCAACATATATTCAAGTTGGCACAGTTTGGGTACCATTTTATAAGATACGTCTATTTCACTATTATTTTTCTCTTATTTTTCCCCCATCTTTCTCTTCTCCTTCCCTACAGACTCATTCCCCCTTCTTCAACAATTTATGCCTTAATTGTCCATTATCAATATTCTCTCAATTATTCTACCTGAAATTCCCACCTCTAATGTTTACATATTTTTCTCCTTACCCCATTCCATGCTCCCTATTTGATTCCTTTCCACCTCCTGTTTCCACTTTTTAAAGTATCAATCTCAACTTTTCTTCCCCTGTGTATTGTACAGTAATTCTATAAGCTCTATTTTTGGAACCTTTAACCCATGTTACTGTATATTATTCTCCCTCATTCTTTGCTCTTCTTCCCTTTTTATTTCCTGCCCATCCCTACTGAAATTCTATTCTCCCTTTTGCTACATTGTTTTTTCATTATTTTACAGTTATTGCTCCATCCCCACCATCCCTGCTGCTAGGACTGAAGTCACTGAAATTCTTTCGATTTTTGCTAAAATCACACATGGAAGACATTGCAGCAGAATGGAAATTTGACAAGTAGCAGGGGATTTAAATTGCTGTCAAACTTTGAAAGCAGTTTCAATCACCAGTAACCTGTCCAGTCCCTGCTTGACTCATTATTTCCCATATGATCCTAGCAAAGCTGGAGAAAATTATCTTTCAACAAGGATGACTGCTACACAGATTTGACAGAAGGAAAAGTTAACAGGGTGCCCAAGAGCTGGGTCTTCATGCTGTCCACAATAGGTACACCTGCAGCTCTGGTCTAAATAAAGTTGAGAAACCATAGCAGCAAGAACATGTCTACTGAAACGAGGAAGAAAATTGTATACTCACATCATAAATATATTACAATTGTGTAACTTATATAAAAAAAAAAACAAATATGTAGGCACCCAACTCTACAACCTTGTGGATGACCATCTGTTTTGGTAGGAGGTGGCTCCCATTGCAAACATAGGGCACTATAGCACAATATGGCAATGCATTTATTTCGGTGTTGTAATGATCACAACAAGTAACCCTGGTCTTGGTTAGTTTTAGATAAAGGTCGCTCATCAGTGGCATAACTACCCGCTGGTGGGCCCTGGTGCAGGATTGGCACCCGGGCCCCCCTATGAGGCTCTCCCCCTATGAATTGCACATTGGAGTTCTCCTAGCCTCTCTGGTGGGCCCCAAGAGGGAGTGGGCCCTGGTGCAATTGCACCCCCTGCTCCCCTGGTAGTTACGCCACTGTCGCTCATTCTGTATACTGGCACATCAATCAGGGCCCACACTTGCCCTTGTATACGTTTGAGCCGCTAAACTTTGAGGATAATGATTAGATTTTCACACATGATCAATAAGGTACTTTAAAATTGTTGGTAAGACAAAAAAGTTGCCATAAAAAAATGGCAATTTACTCTAAAGCATTTGAACAAAAGTTGCCAAGATAAAAAAGTCACCACAAGAAAAACGCCAATTGACTTTAATGCATTTGGAGTGAGAAAAAATTGTTGTGCATAAATTTTTTGCCATTTCACAACATTTCTTCGCAGTTTCACAAATGTTTTGGTGAAGCATAACAGGACAGGTTCATTACTTATCATAATCCTCCAGATAATGATTTGTTTCTTGCACATATATTGATAATGTACATCAGTCAATAACCCCACTGGCTCCTCTATACTCCTGCACCCCCAAACTTTGGGGATAATTATCTGTATCTCACACATATATTGATATTGTTCATCAGTCAAGACCCCCACTGGCCCCTCTAAACTTCTGCACCCCCAAACCTTGGGGATAATGATCCGCATCTCACACATTGATTATGTTGTACATCAGTCAGAAACCCAACTGGTTTGGCTACACTGGGAAATCTCTCTGCTGTAACATCCCTGAGGTGTAACAAAGTTTTATTGATATATTTAGAGGCATAAAACAAATTATTTATTTCAAGGTATACTCTGATACTTAGAACTTGCCAAAGACAATAACTAATTCTACTTGTTCCCGGTGGGGATCATCTAGCTGTGCCTTCCCCCTCAACCCTTCACTCTTGCCTCCAAGCCAAGGAATCATGGGTGTTTTGCTGCCCCTGGTAAGGTGTCATCTCAGGTGCCATTCTAGATGTGCATTATCCTAATTATGACTGTATCTTATTTTTCACCTGCAACAACTAATGTCTTTTTATTGTAATTTCTACTGACTGCCTTAGTTTTTGTCATGACTAGTATAATTTTTCATTTGTTGACCTTAGTCTGGGTTTGCCTGCTCTACACTCCCCTTCTTCTTTGTCCTGTCTACTTCTGTCTGGACCTGACAGTTAAATGTAAGCCACAATACTGACCAAAAGCTTGATTACAGATGCAAGAAAATTCTACGATGAGAATGTTTCTTACCAGCACAATGTCAATCATCTTGCTGCTACCTTTTATTCAAAGATGAATCTGTATTGATTTGCATTCTATTAATCAAACATTAGGAGGGTCAACATATTGCTCCTAAAGATGGAGCTTCCACCCAGATGAGGTGGGATTGCTTCTTCTGGCCCTGGACAGCTGACTGGGAAAGTAGCATTTGATAATAAGTAAAATGAGTTTTGTAAATCATTAACAACAAAGTAATGTGTGGTTTGTCATCAGTGCTTGGATTCCCGTAGGGTCCTTTGATGCCTAACTTCAATAGTAAGAGAATTAAGTGGAGAATCATTGGCAGACAGGATTGTCCTGGTCACTTCTACTTCTACTTGCAAAATGTTTTCCTAAATTCTTGCCTGTAATTCTGCCAACAATTTCTACTTTTGCCATCCTATATTTATCTCCCCTAATGTAATACACTCTCCTTGCTGTTTATGCTAAATATCAAAGGTCATGTTGATAAAGGAATGACAAAGCATCCCTCAAATATAAACATGCAGAGACAGAAGTAATTAAATCCAGGTTTAGGGCAGAGCCAGATTAACATACCAATTACTTCGGATCACATTATCTCTGCCTATTTTCACATTATTAAAATTAATCAATGCATTAAGAGAGAGAACCCAGCTTGTTGCTGACATATAAATTACACATGGTTGCTTTTATTTGCATATAAAGGCATTTGTATATCACTCTGGTGGAGCAAGGGCATCGGAGCTCGCTCATTCATATTCTATATGTAGGGTGCGTGTTTCATGATACAAAAAGAGGTAAATGTCATCATGGATATGTCTTCCTGTTCTTTGTAGATGACTAAAAAAACAGTTGGTAATTTGCAAGATTTTATTGAAAAGGCCAGGTGATATTATATTGTATAGGAGGAATATAATCAGCAACATACTGAATTCAGCCGATGCTGCTCTTTGCACAGTTATCCTTAAAATTATATATATATAAATATATATTTCTTATATATAGATTTATACATAGCTGTCATACATTTTCCTTAATCATACCTATGATTAAGGATGGATTCCAGTTGCATACATATGCATGGCAGCCCTAGTAGCTATCCATGTAGATAATGGCATGGTCTCAGTTCTCACCCTTTGTTCTGGTTCACCTTTTACAGAATCGGTGTAATGATTTATGGCTGATGTTAGAATGCTCAACTATAAGGGAGCAATGTCCAAGAATAGTTGCTGGTCCCCATGGTGTTGCTTCAGTCCCTCCATGACTACACCAGTAACTACATCTACCCCAAAGAAGAAATAGTTTGGCTTGTCTTTCTTGACCTCAGTTTGCTGCCTTGGTTCTATTTTGCACCATTTACAGTAGAAGGCTCAACTTTAGGGGAACAAGGTGCAAAGAATTTGGAGCAATTATTTCTGACTGAAAGTAGAAGACTCAACTACAGGGGGAGCAAGTTGCAATGAGAGGTGCTGGTCCCCAAGGTGTTGCTTGATTCCCTCCATGACTACACCAGTAACTACATCTACTTGTGTGCAAAGCGAGAGAGCTGAAAGCCTCAATTAATAATTTCTTGGCCTCAGTTCTCTGCCTTGGTTCTGGCTGCACCTTTTACAGAATCGGGTGCAATGATTTGTGACTGAAAGTATAAGACTCAACTATAGGGGAACAAGGTGCAAGGAGAGGCGCTGGTCTCCAAGGTGTTGCTTGATTCCCATCAGTTAACACTGTCCAATGTTGTAGTGGGAAAGGTTTATCAGGAAATCAACATGGATACTGTTGCCACAGTAAGATTAGAACACTATCCAAATTATATATAGGATCCCTATAAATGAACAATATCGTGTTTGGTACAAACCCCCATTCTCTAAGGTGCTTAGTAGAAGCCCCTGATATTCTTTTTAAAGAAACATTGATGTTATCATCTGCAAACTGACATTTTTCCACCAATTCCTTGATGTAGCTCATCATAGATACCTGCATAAGTTTAAGTAAACCTGCACCCAAGACTTTGACCAGCAACCAGCAGCTCCTACCAGATCCAACATGCAACAAGATTACTCAAACCCTAATCTACTACTTGCTTGTCAATACCAAAATCCTAGAAGTGGAGGGCAGAGTAAAAGAAATATACTGCATACTTTGTCATGCAAATACCATCCTTGTATTAACATTTTTACTTGCAAGCTACCTTTGTAATTTGAAGGTGTTCATACTTGACCCACTGTAGGACTCTAGTGCAATGCACTACTTTGGGACACTCAGGATCTAGGCACTTTACTTGTGCTGCACTCTTAAAATCCATGACAAGGGTGACCATACTGGTCAAACCTGCAAAATAATTTAACCTGTTCTGTGTGCTTGGCATGTCTAGCCTTGGCTAGAGATACACCAGCCCTTTGCTGTAACAAGAAGGAAGATAATCCAAATACCTATGCCATAAGGGGAATCAAAACCAGATGTGTTACAGACGTTAATTCCTCTCCAAGTGTTAAACAAAACTCATTATTGAATCCATTTATCTGCACTGAATTCTTATTGTTTTCTTGTAAGCAGTTTGAAGGCCTAGACCTTCTCCAGGTTCTGCATCAAGCTGCTTCTGCATAGAACTAATCTGTTATTCAGGCTGCTCATTATAAAGGCGTCATATAGCGTTTTTATTCATCCAGAGCTAATCCCCATCATCCCTCTCTGTTCTTAGTCACTGATATGAGCAGCACAGCCATAGCTCATAGCCTGGCTCTCGTAAACAATGTGACTTGGAACTGCTGCTGAAAATGCGAAAATTCTAGCGTTGTGGTGTGAACATTGTCCTGCTAAATTTCATATCAGGTCAAAAGAGATTTCTGGATAAGCTGGAGCTGTGTTTTGCCAAATTTATTGGCATATCAGCTACACAAATTCATATAAATGTGTAAAGAATTTTAGCAGACTTTTCAGTGGAAAATCTATGAAATTTCTTCATCTGTCCTGTCAAACATTTGGTCAAATGGGAGAAAAATAGATCAGGAAAATCTAACTACTTTTTAAAAAATATAATAAAGTCACCATTAACGTTTTACCATTTTATTGTCAAATCCGTTACTATATGAACACTTGCTTTAAACCCCTTTGGACCTGACTAGAACTATTTTTGATGCCAGTTAAAGATGTTTGTCTCTTTCAATTCATGTTGATGTCTACTGAAACAGAATTCAGTTTTACTAGTTTTTAAAAAAGGTCTTCATGGCAACAGTCATTGGTATGAGACACTCCTGCCACTCTGGGTATGCAATGTAGGTGAGGTTTTAGACATTGTCTTTAGGTTTTGAAAACAGATAAAGAACAGCAAATGAGAAAAGAATCAAAGAAATGCCCTTTGAACACAGAGTGAAATAATATGTTGCCATATGGTTCAAGTAGAGGGGCTGAAAAAGACATCAATCTAGACATTTGATGAGTCACTTATACAGTAGAGCTTGGACATGATTTGAAAGCCAAAATGAGTTGAACAGGTAAGTCAATAAGCCAAATGTATTAGGAAAGAGGAATGGACAGTAATGAGGAGTAAATAGTGAGTTTGTAGAAAGTATTAACAGGATGGAATCCTCAAGTATCGGAGGAGATGGCATGCAATAAAATCAGTAAGCAAAATACCTGCTGTACCTGTGCGTGGTATACTGTGTTCTGCATAATATGCAGAGACAGGGTTATCTTAATATAATATTGGGCCCAGGGCAAACATCTTATTGCTGGGCACCCAAATGCCAATTTATTGAGGTAGGTGATAAATAAATGACCACCAGGTGTGCCACATTGGACCAATAAACATTGGAGTGGATAAATGGCAAAATAGGCACATTGCAAGAAATAAAGCAAATGCATTAACGGACCATTGTCTAGAGCTCTTGCAGATGATTGAGGGTTATGTCACCTCTGGATGTTGCTTCTGTCATACCAGATGAAATGTCTAATGGTGGGTCAACCCCATTCTGCTGGGTCCTGATGCAATACCTTTTGCTAAAAATACCCAGAGACAGAGATAATGCTTCATAATGCACAAAGTAAAGGACAATTGAGGGTGAGAAGTGTTTTTTTTTTTTTTTTTAGCGTTGCAGAGTTACCAGATCACTTGAAATTCAGGGATGAATCTAAAAGATCCATCCAGAAGGACTGCATTTGTTGTAGATACATTGTTTCAGGGTATCTACAAGTGCAATGGTTCTGCTCAGAGTGTTTCATTGGTTATGGAATGTTTGCACATATTGAACCACCACTATCAAAAAGGAATTGCAAGTTATCTTGACACTGCCGTTCTAATCCTAGCAAGTTTTGATGCTTAGAACATGATTTTAGGGAAAATAATATCTGGTATAGCCTGAGATATTTATTTGTGATAAGTCTGGCTTCAAGCTGTGGGGTCTGGAAATAGATGATGATTATGATAATAATGGCAGAAGAGGAAATGCGAAGTGAATAAAGTGGTAATGGCATTGTGCATGAAGCAAATGTAGAGAAACGCTCATGAAATCATAACAGAGACCTTTCCTTATGTTTCTTTTATACTCTGCTATACAGTGCAAAGCCTTTACTTACATTATTATGCTCTATATATTTCTTGGTCTAGATCAGTAGAGATTTACAGTACATCATATTACAATAACAGGGATGACTCCGGTACTATTACCTACACTTGCATTTCCATCAAGGACATTTCTGTATAGTGGTACCATTAATGTCAGGGATCAGCAAAGGAAAGAAAGTACCCAGTAAATTGCGCATAGCACTATTAATGCACTTGTAATGCTAGACTATAGTATATTTTCTTTAAGCCAAGTTTGTGCATCTATTTATAGTAAGGTTGCCATCTTTAAAGAGCTTGGATGAGTTATTGGAAAATATTATGAATGTCCCATCCCTGCCCCAACTTTAATATAGCCCTAAAGTCTTTGTTTTTGTATGGTAAACCTCTACTATCCCTTCCCTTTCAACAGAAGATAGCTGCAATAGCTAGAAATGCCACATAATATCCCTGTTTTAGTACAGAAGGGAGGAATCGTCAGGAAATCTTTCCCTTAATCTGTAACTGTAAGTTCATTAGAGATCTACCTTCAAGCTTTAAAAGCTTGTTGCAGACAATGCCCAAGTGCTTAATTATTAAGCCTCACAGCCAGATCTAGCTCCTGTTTCTACAGACCTGTAATTACATTGTCTGGTTCCCTGCTGAAGTTCCTGAGTCCCTGCCTGGTTCCTTGTTCCTTCTCCATGCCTGTGTTCTTCTACTCTAGTTCCCATTGCCTGCTCTCTATTGGATCTCCTGGTAATTGACCTTGGCTTGTTTACTGGACTACCCTCTGTCATCAGCCTGCCTCTGACCTCAGACTTGTTCTTGACCATGGACTTGTTCTTGTATTTGACCCATCATCATTTATATAACTGCGCCACTACGGGGTGGCGTCTCAGGAGGGGTGGTCTGTGGGCAGAGTTGCTTTTCCCTCAAACTGCCCAAAACCTTTGATCAGGGTTATGTTCTTAAAACAGTATTGCACAAATACAACTTTTCTTGAGCTCTCCAGGGCCTGATTAAAATGCAAAGGAATCCTCCAATGGGATCCTCAGCTAATCTGTGTCACTGGCTCCTGTTTCTTAAAACTAGAGATGGAAGCTTTAAAGTATTCTGTTGCAGAAAAACGAAACCAAACATCTATATCAATGTCATGAAGTCAAAAAACTCAAGACATTCTGAATGCAAGATAACACCAAGATGGCCGACCTAGTGCTGAAAAGTTTTTCTTAAGTTATCTTCTTTAGAGAATGAGGGGGTCCAGCAGGACCGTGGGATCCCTTTTTAAAGCTTTGACAGTTCCCCCTTTAAAGGGTAGTTCTAAAAGACAGATCAACATGTGATGAATAAAAGTGCATATGTAAATTCTTAATGTTATTGAATTGCCAACTTTATATTATATATTATATAATATAATAATAAATTATTATATTAAAATATCCTCTTCCTTTTTTATATACTTTACCATATTTTACTTGGAATTACTGTACATTCCCCACCACCACCATTCTCCAAAGAAGCAGATTAAATTGATTTCAAATTTTTCAGGCATTTTTTGACACTGACTCTTTGACATATGAGTTTTTTCCCTTTTGTTTAATATTCGACCATTATTATATCTTTTCCCTGTTAGAAATGTGTGTCTGGTGTTTCCATAGCAATGTGATGGCTGTCAGGGACTGGCATTTCTGTGAATCTCCAAAGATTTTACAGTTAAGTGCTTGCAATTATTTGTCATTGTATAGTACCCAAGGGACTCAGCTCGTAGAGCACCTTGTACACACAGTGTTGGCTAAACTTAAAGGCTGTGGCACATATGGGGGCATTTATCATAAGTCTTCTACTGCCCTCTGATCTGCATTCTCTGCTAGGATTGCTTGGTCCTTGTTATTAATTCTACTTTTACAGTTGGTGTGTAGGTACATCTCAGGTCATTTTGCCTGGTCATGTGATCTCAGAAAGAGCCAGTGCTGTACTATGGAACTGCTTTCTGGCAGGTTAATGTTTCTCATATTCAATGTAACTGAAGGAGTCAAAGAGGGACATGGATGTTTACTCTACTAGGGAGCTGTTATCTGGTTACCTTCCCATTTTTTTTATTGATGGGCTGCTGGGGTGGAAGGGAGGGGGTGATATCACTACAACTTGCAGTACAGCAGTAAAGAGTAACCAGGTCCGCCATCAGGGGGGCATAGTGGACCGGGCCTAAATGCATTGCCTTGGCCGAAAACGTGCAGCGTCTTTGAAATTCCTTAACCGCCAAAAATGAGCCAAAATGCTGTGAAAAGAGCCAAAGTCATGGAAAGAGCCAAACTTTTCCAGGAATTTTACCACGTGACTAGAGTTAGGCAGGAAGATAGAGGAGGTACATGCCCAGTGCCCCTATAGAATTGCACCCTATGCATGTGCCTCTTCTGCCTGCCCCTAGTTCTGGTCCTGGCTGGTTCCATTAGATTCATAGGTCAGTCA